>AWOL01S0061507.1:0-15893 GCA_000715115.1 Nicotiana otophora
ATTCTTGAAGCATCACAATATACCACAAATCCATTTATACCCTCTGGTAGAGTCAACACCGATGCCGTAGTCAATCTTGCTTTTAATTCCTGGAAAATCTTTTCACAAGCATATGACCATTGGAACTTAATTGCCTTTTGCGTCAATTTAGTCAATGGAGAGGTAAGAGTAGAAAACCCCTCCAGCAACTTTCTGTAATATCCAGCTAAGCCTAAGAAACTGCGAATCTCTGTTGGAGTTGTAGGCCTCGACCAATTCTTCACAGCCGCAATTTTCTGAGGATCAACCTTAATCCCCTCACTAGAGACAACATGACCCAAGAATGTGACAGACTCGAGCCAAAATTCGCATTTTGAAAACTTTGCATATAACTGGTGTTGATACAGAGTCTACAACACTCTCCTGAGGTGACCGGCATGGTCCTCTCGATTGCGTGAATATACAAGAATATCGTCAGTAAACACTATCACAAAAGAATCAAGGAATGGCTTGAAAACGCGATTCATAAGATCCATGAAGGTTGCTGGGGTATTTGTTAGCCCAAAAGACATCACCAGAAATTCAAAATGCCCATACCGGGTTCTAAAAGTTGTTTTTAGAATATCCCGCTCCCTGATCTTCAATTGGTGATACCCGGATCTTAAATCAATCTTGGAGAAGTACCTGACACCTTGCAATTGATCAAACAAATCATCTATCCTTGGCAGTGGGTACTTATTCTTGATTGTGACCTTATTAAGTTGCCGATAGTCAATACACATTCTACGTGACCCATCTTTCTTTCTTACAGAAAGTACCTGTGCGCCCCAAGGCGACACACTTGGCCGGATAAAACCCTTTTCTAACAAATCTCTCAATTGTTCCTTTAGCTCCTTCAATTCTGCCGGTGCCATCCTATAGGATGGAATAGATATAGGATGCGTGTCTGGCATCACATCAATCCCAAAATCAATCTCCCTATCTGGTGGGATCCCAGGGAGTTCATTCGGAAATACTCCCAAAAATTCATTCACAACAGGTACGGACTCAAGTGTAGGTGCCTCAGCATCGGTGTCCGTAACCCGGACCAAATGGTAAATACATCCCTTATTGATCATCTTTGTGGCTTTAAGGTAAGAAATAAACCTACCCTTTGGCACTACATCATCACCCTTTCACTCAATAACTGGCTTATTTGGAAATTCGAATCTAATAGTTCTGGTTCGGCAATAAAGCTCGGCAACACATGAATAAAGCCAATCCATCCCCATTATCACGTCAAAATCGACCATTCTCAATTCAATAAGATCAGCCACGGTGTTCCGACCACGCAACGTGACAACACAATCCCTATAAACCCGCGCGGCCAAAATAGACTCACCAACCGGATTAGATATAGAGAACGACTCATAAAGTTATTCTGGTTCTATCCTAAATTCCATAGCAACATAAGGTGTGACATATGACAAAGTAGAACTGGGATCAATAAGAGCATATATATCATGATATTGGATAGTCAATATACCTGTGACAATATCTGGAGAAGCCTCTGATTCCCGACGTCTCTGCATAGCATAAAATATGTTGGGTCCTCCCGAATTCTGTGCACCACCCCTAGCTGCACCATGCCCTGCGAGTGCTGGGGTGCCTCGAGCTAAAAGTGTTGTGGATGTAGTAGCTCCAGAGTTAGCTGGTTGTGCCGCACCTCTGCCCATATTTCGATGGGACGAGCGGCAATCTCTCTGAATGTGACCCCTCAAACCACACCCATAGCATACTAGCAGGTCCATGAAATAGGACCCAAAGTGCATCCTCCCACACTTAAGGCATGGAAGCCTCGCTGCTGAAACCTTCTGTCGGGCCGACCTTGCTGGTGGGGTCCCGTGTTGCCCTGACTGAGTCCAGATGATTGTGCACCCATCGAAGACTGGTCGAATGATTGGGATGGTCCTGATGATGCTCCCCTACATTCCGACCTACCACCACTACCACCGGAAGAACCACCAAAGTTGCCCGCGAACCGGGCCTTGCTGCTACTCTGACGTTCCATTCTATTCTTCAATTTGCGGGTCTCTGTGGCTTGGGAAAATGCCACCATCTTACCATAGTTCATATCGGAATTCAAGGCAGCTGTAGAGGCCTCATTGATAACTAAGGGGCTAAGGCCCTGTACAAACCGGCGTACTCTAGCCTCCATAGTGGGCAACATATGAATAACACACTTGGACAGGCGCGCAAACTCCATATGGTGCTCCCACACATTCATACTACCTGCTTCAGGCTTTCAAACTCAGCGGCACGAGCTGCCTTAGTTTTGGCAGGCAAGAAATGATCCATAAAGGCATCTGTGAACTCACCCCACCTTGCCGGAGGGCTTCCCTCCTCACGGGATTCCTCCCACAACTCAAACCAAGAATAGGCCACCCTTTTTAGGCGGTAAGAGGCCAACTCTACTCTCTCCGTCTCTGTAGCATGCATAACCCGGAGAGTTTTGTGCATCTCATCAATGAATTCCTGGGGGTCCTCCTCGGGATCAGTACCCGTAAACACTGGAGGAACTAATTGAAGAAAATTGTTCACCCTGGAACTAGCAGATTCCCCTGGATGACTGGAAGAAGTAGGCCCAACACTCGATCTCTGGGCCTGAGAAGCCACTATCTGTGTCAACATTTGTATGGCTCCCCTAATATCAATATCAGACACACCAGAATCGGAAGCTGGAGCTGGAGGTGGAACTGGAGTATCAGTTGGAGGAACCGTTGCACCTTCTGTAGGTATAGGGACAGGTGCGGTCTGATCAGTTGTACTAGAGTCAGGCAGTGTAGTAACTGGAGGAATATTCTCACTCCTCGGGTGCTCACCCGCATCTTCAATTATAGGGTCAATTGTCACTCTTGGGGTGACATTGGCTCTTTGGCCAGTTCTTGCCTTCTTCTTAGGTGCCATGTACTGAAAATTAGAGCAACGCGGGAGTTAAAGGAGGAACAATCTTACAACATGAAAGAAGGGTATTATTCCTAAATGCCCATGTAGCATCCTAATTATAGATGTGGTAGACAACACACCGATAATAAGGACTTTACTAGACACAGCTCCGAGACATCCTAGGATACTTTAAAACCTTAGGTTCAGATACCAATTTTGTCACGCCCCAAAATCAAGGAGCGCGACCGGCGCTCAACCGAGTGAACCCGGCCGAGCAAGCCTATTAGATTTTCTTCTACCCAAACTCATTCATAAAAAAAGAGAATATATATGTTTTCGTTAATCAACCAATAAAGTAATCATGTTGCAATACCAATTTCTTACCATCAGTTACTTTATTTTAAAGTCTTAATTCCAAACACATTTTTCATAATCTGAAGTGGAAATCGTAATTCAAGCACAACAAACGAGTTTGACTTCCCCAGCACTATTATACAACCCACACTATGTCTACGGAGCCTCTATAGATAAAGATGAGTGCAATGATAATGCCGGCAACAAGGCCACGCCTATACCTCAAACAGAATACACAAAGAACAAAAGATACATGACCCCGGGATGGAATGGGGCACACCAAGTCAGCTGGAAAGAAGATGTGCTGCTATTAGTGATGAATATCTCCTGCTGTGGAACCATCTGTATCCATTTAAAAGATGCAGCGCCCCCGAAAAAAGGGACGTTAGTACCGTCGAATAGTACTAGTATGAAAACTAAACACTAATTTAAGAATTCAGAAATACAAGATGAATATAATGAACCAGTGCAGCAATAGAATAATATAGATAGCTGTTTAAATCATAGCAAGCTTATTAAAAGCTATAAATAACATTTATAGGATTTAAGATGAGATCCTCTGTAACCATCTTCACACAAAGCGGACCCGCCGCCACACCCGATGTATGCAGGTGGAAGTGTACGTATAATACCACAACTCTAATCAAGCGGCCCTGCCGCCTCACCCCAATGTATGCTGGTGGATGTATAACCACAGTACCAAGAACCTACACAAAGTGGCTATGCCGCCTCACCCCAATGTATGCGGGTGGAAATGCATCAACGATACTAATACCAATACAAAGTGGCTATGCCGCCTCACCCCAATGTATGCGGGTAGAAGTGCCATACCAATACCAAAACTATACACAAAGCGGTAGTACCACCTCACTCCAATGTAAGCGGGTGGAGGTGCAGTCCCCCAATACCATAATCCCTACACAAAGCGGTCATGCTGCCTTACCCCAATATATATATGCGGGTGGAGGTGTATCACAATCACAATCTCTATACCATAATCCCCACACAAAGCGGTCATGCCGCCTCACCCCAATGTATGCGGGTGGAGGTGTATCACAATCACAATCTCTACACAACTTGGCATAATAACTTTCACATAAATCACGACTGGAAATTATAACATGTGGGTACATAATCCATAGTTTGGGACACGTCCTCAATTTATAATGCAATATGATAAGAGCATTTGAAACACGAATTGAACATATATCTTCATCACAAAACTTATCGGATTACTCCATTTATAATTAACATCTCGGAACATACAAGGATATTGGGAATTCCAATTCTTAAAGAAGAGTTTAGCCAACATACCTCACTTGAGCTTCCTTACACTCTAAATGTTCCAGAATTCTTAGCAACTTCAATCTATTTTAGAAGTATTACAAATTGAATCAATATTAGGAAGATGATCATGGTTCTAGCTCATTTGAGCATTTTATCAAACACTAGGTGTGCACAAGGTTTCAAGGTCCTTTTATAGAGGATTTCATCATCCCACAACCCAATCTTTACCATGCTTAGTTCAACAATCTTCCTACACCCCTTGATATCACATGCATGTAAAATAATCAACTCTCATGCCCAAATATTATCTTGCTAATTACCCATTTTTAGATGATTTCTAAATTAGGGTTTAGGGTGTAGAATCTTACCTCTAGGATGAAGACCTAGTGAGCTTGCCTTCTTAATCTTCCAAAACTTGAGCAAGAATTGAAGAACAATTATTGAAGAATACCTTCTCACTCTAGGGCACTCTCTTTCACTCTAAAATGTCAGAGTATCTCTCAAAAATAGCCCAAAACGTGTATTTAACGAAGTAGGGTCAGGTTTTAAAAACCCAAAAATGAAGCTCCGGAACAGGTTCTGCGGTCGCATATGCAAACGCATAATGGTTATGCGGACCGCATATCGGTCGCATAATTGGTGTCCAAAATGACCAAAAATCTGCCTGAGTCTGCGGTCTTTATGCGATCCACATAACTATTCTGCGGTCGCATAGTGCACCCCATAATAGTTATGCGGTCGCATAGTTGGCCGCATAATTGCTTCCAACTGACCCAATTAACTGCCTCACTCTGTGGCCATTATGTGGTCCGCAGAGTGATTCTGCGGTCGCTTAATGGAGCGCAGAAATGCACTTTTCCATCAAAATTTTGCAAAATTTTACGGGGCTTTACACTTAAGTACTTCAAAATTTTCTAGGGTGTTACAATGCAAATGCAAAAAGGATCTCGCATTTGTGAGACCTGTAGCACCAGCAAAGAACCTACGAATCTGAAGCTCAACTCAAATGATCTTAAACATGTCTGAAACTCATTCGAGCCCCCGCAGATCCACACCAAATATCCACACAGGTCTAGAAACATTATACAAGCTCGCTCGCGAGTACAAAATACCAAGATAACATTCGAAAACCACGAATCGAACATTAAAACGTATAGAAATTGCATTGAAACTCAAGAACTTCTAAAATCACAATCAAGTGCCTGATTCCATCCAAACTAACTTGGAATGACACCAAACTTTGCACACAAGTTCCAAATGACAAAACTGACCTATTCCAAGTCCCGAAACCAATATCCAAACCCGGTAGCCATAAAGTCAACCTATGGTCAAACTTAGGAAATTTCTAAACCTTCAAATTGCCAACTTTCGGCAAAAGCGCCAAATCAACTTAGGAACCTTCGAATCACATTTCGGACCTATGCCTAAGTCCAAAATCATCGTACGAACCTATTGTAACCCTCAAAACACCATTCAGGGGTCGCTTTCACAAAATTCAAACCTCGGTCAACACCTTCCACCTAAGCTTCCAACTAAGAATCAAGCATTCCAAATCAATCCACAACTTCCCCGAAACCAAACCAATCACCCCCCATGTCACATAACCACAAATACACACAGGGGAATGTTACAAAGGGGAAACGGGGCTCAAACACACAAAATAACTGGTCAGGTCATTACACGATTTTGTATATCACGCTCGGTCTCCCAAGTCGCCTCCTTGACTGGTTGACCTCTCTACTGAACCTTCACAATGCTATATATTTTCGACCTTAGCTTTTGAACCTGCCTATCCAAGATGGTCGTAGGTTACTCATCATAAGTTAAATCGTTTTCCAACTGCACCGAGCTGAAGTTCAACACATGTGACGGATCCTCATGGTATTTGAGAAGCATGGAAACATGGAACATTGGATGAACCCCTGAAAAGCTGGGTGGAAAAGCAAGCTTGTAAGCCACTTCGCCAACTCTCTCCAAGACCTCAAATAGACCAATAAACTAAGGACTCAACTTGCCCTTCTTCCTGAACCTCGCCATGCCCTTCATAGGTGAAACTCTGAGTAGAAACTTCTCACCCACCATGAATGCCACATAACGAGCCTTCCTATCAGCATAACTCTTCTGCCTGGACTTTTGGTGCAATGCCTCTCCTGAATCAACCTCACTTTCTCCAAAGCATCTCGAACCAAATCTGTGCCTAATTATCTAACCTCACTAGGCTTAAACCAACCAACCAGAGAACAACATCACCTCCCATATAAGGCCTTGTACAGAGCCATATTGATACTAGATTGGTAGTTGTTGTTATATGCAAACTCTGCTAATGTTAGAAACGGATTCCACTGGCTCCGAAATCAATAATGCAGGCTCTCAACATATCCTCCAAGTTCTGAATGGTCAGCTCGGACTGCCCGTCCTTCTGAGGATGAAATATTGTACTCAAGTCAACCTGCATGCCCAACTCACGTTGCAGAGCCTTCAAGAAATGTGAGGTATACTGAGTGTTGCAATCCGAGATGATAAAAATAGGTACACCATGCAAGCGAACAATCTCCCAAATGTAGATCCTAGACAATTGCTCTAATGTAAAGGAAGTCATAACCAGAATGAAATTCGCCAATTTGGTCAATCGATCCACAATGACCCAAATGGCATCAAACTTCCTCAAGATTCGTGGCAACCCTACCACAAAGTCCATAGTGATGCGCTTCTATTTTCTCTCCGGTACATCTAATATCTGAAGCAAACCCCCAGGTCTCTAATGCTTATACTTGACCTGCAGACAATTCAAACACCATGCAACATGCCCAACGATGTCCTTATTCATACTTCTCCACCAATAATGTTGTTTCAAATCACGATACATCTTCATAGCACCTGGGTGAATGGAATACCATGAACTATAAGCCTCTTCAAGAATCAACTCTCCCAAGCCATCCATTTAGGGACATAGTCCGACCTTGAAGCCTTAATACCCCATCATCACCAATAGTCACCTCCTTAGCATCACCAATTGCACCGTATCCTTAAGGAAAAGAAAGTGGGATTCATCATACTGACGCGCCTTGATATGCTCAAACAAAGACAACTAAGATACAACATAAGCAAGGACTCTACTCGGCTCCGAAATATCCAATCTCAGCAACTTGTTGGCCAATGCTTGAATATCCATAGCCAAAGGCCTCTACCCAACTGGAATGAAAGTTAAACTCCCCATACTCCTTGCCTTCCTACTCAAAGCGTCTAAAACAACATTGGCCTTCCTCCGATGATAAAGAATGGTTATATCATAATCCTTCGATAACTCCAACCATCTCCGCTGCCTCAAATTCAAATCTTTGTGTTTAAAAAGGTGTTGGAGACTCCGGTGATCCATATACACCTCACATGACACGCCATAAATATAATGCCTCCAAATCTTGAGTGCATGCACAATTGCTACGAACTCTAAATCATGGACCGGATAGTTTTTCTCATAGGCTTCAACTGGCGTGACGCGTAGGCAATCACCCTATCGTCCTGCATCAACACACACCCAAGACCAATCCGTGAAGCATCATAATAATTTGTGTATGATCCCGATCCTGAAAGATAAACCAAACCCAGAGCTCTAGTCAAGGCAGTCTTGAGCTTCTGAAAGCTCTCCTCACACTCATCAGACCACCTAAATGGAGAACCCTTTTGAGATAACTTGGTCAATGGGGCTGAAATAGACGAGAACCCATCCACAAAGCGATGATAATACCACACCAAACCTAGGAAATCAAACTTCTGATCTCAGTAGCGGTAGAAGGTCTAGGCCAACTCTAAATTGCCTTAATCTTTTTCCAGATCCACATTAATCCTATCACTAGACACCACGTGGCCCAAGAATGCCACCGAATCTAACCAGAATTCACACTTAGAGAATTTGGCATATAACTTCTTCTCCCTTAAAATCTGTAACACATCCCTCAAGTGCTACTCGTGCTCCTCCCTACTGCGGGAATACACCAATATATCATCAATGAAAACAACAGCGAAGGAATCCAAATAAGGCAAAAAGACATTGTTCATCAAATGCATGAAAGTTGATGGGGAATTTGTCCAACTAAAAGACATCACCAAAAACTCATAATGACCATAACGGGTCCTAAAAGCCGCCATGGGAATATTTGATGCCTCGATTTTCAACTGATGATAGCCCGATCTCAAGTCAATCTTAGAGAACACCCTAGCACCCTGAAGCTGATCAAATAAATCATCAACATACGGTAGTGGATTCTTGTTCTTGATGGTCACCTTGTTCAATTGCCTATAGTCAATGCACATCCTCATGGAACCATCTTTATTCTTTACAAATAGTACCAGCGCACCCCAAGGTGAAACACTCGTCCTGATTAGACCCTTATTAAGAAATTCTTGTAATTGTTCCTTCAATTCCTTTAACTTCGCTGGTGCCATGAAATATGGTGGAATAGAGATGGGCTAAGTGCCTAGCACCATATCAATATTGAAATCAACATCCTTATCGGGTGGCATGACCGGCAAGTCTGCAGGAAACATATCTGGGAACACCCTCACTACTGGAACTCACTCAATCATAGGAGCATCAGTACTAACATCCCCCACAAAGGCAAGATATGCCAAAACCCCCTTATCAATCATCGTTGCGCCGTCAGAAAAGAAATCACTCTACTAGGAGTGTGACCAACAGAACCCTTCCATTCTATCATTGGCAACCCCGGCATAGCCAATGTCACGGTCTTAGCGTGACAATCAAGAATATCATGATACAGAGATAATAATCCATACCAAAGATCACCTCAAAATCAACCATATTGAGCAATAAAATATCAACCCTAGTCTCATAGCCGCTAATGGTAACCACACAAGACCGATACATACGATCTACCATAATAGAATCACCAACATACGTAGACACGGGAACAGAAATATCAAGAGAACCACGAGGCATATCCAAGTAATGAGAAAAATATGATCACAGATAAGAATAAGTGGAACCAGGGTCAAATAACACTGAAACAATACATGTGATCATGGCATCAGAAGCAATTGTCTCTGGTGTTACGACCCAAAATCCAACTAGTCGCGATGACACCTAACCCCAACATACTAGGTAAGCCAAACATAGAATCATGTAACTCAAGTGAAAGATCATTATTAACAAATAATAAAAATAGTTTAATGCCATAACACATCCCAAGGATTTGTAGTACAAATCATGAGGAACTAAGATATTGATATACAAAACTGGTATAAAGCATGAATACAACATATGTTCAAAAATACATAAACAAAAGTACAAATCCTAAACTACCAAGATTAAGTGGTAGCTATATCCGGAAAACAGGTACATTATCAATTCCAACCTCCACCATCCACAACAACTCGGCTCCAAGATCTGCATGCAAGGTGCAAAAGTGTAGTATGAGTATAACTAACCCCATATACTCAATAAGTATCCAAACTAACCTCAGTGAAGTAGTGACGAGGTCTCAGGTCAAGGATACCCACTATATGTAACATGTACAGCTCAAAAACATATATGTGTACCCAGCAACAGTATTGAAGTCTAAACATGAAATACAGGTACCACCAAAAAGTTGTCACGATCCAACTCCCACCAAATCTGCGACGGTGCCTAACACTACTTGCTAGGCAAGCAAACAATAATACAATGACAATGAACTTGGATAAACATGGTTTAATGAACTCAATAGCGGAGATATAGTGAAATACCTGATAAAAATGACAACAATACTAGTACAACCTTCCCAATAATCTGGTGTCAACGAGCACATGAGCACTACTGAGTATCAAACACAAGACCAAAACCTCAATACAACGTCCGAATAGTAGAACAGAAATAATAGAAATAATTAAAGAGAACTTCAAGATCTGCGGACAACATAGCAACTACCTCGTAGTCTCCCAAAAGCCGGTAGTAACAGAACTATAGAGATCACCTCATCCAAAAGTACCTGGATCTGCACACGTAGTGTAGAGTGTATTATGAGTACAACCGACCCCATAAACTAATCTTAGTTTGAAAGCAGTGATGAGCTTAGAAACAACAGTGAGAGACCAATATCAATAACCAGTAATAGTTCAAAATATGAAGGAAACTGTAAAAGCATGTAACTCAATGATATTATGTTCAGCTTGTTCACAATTCAAAATTTTAGGCATACTTTCCAAGTATAACCGTTTAAGCCCAGCACGGATAAGACACTTCATTTACCAACTAGCATGAGGAAGGTACATCTTTATGGCTACATGTCAAATATATATATCAAATCAACAATATCACAGTGAAACCATTAAGAATAACCACTCAACAACACTTAGCACTGTATGGGTTCCTGTCATAAATGCCCATCATCGAGCACGTATATAAAATATTGTGTCGGCCCCACTACTAGTATGCCAGACTCCATTCCAGCCCAAGCGCTAATCATAATCACATATCCCTATAGTGAGGCCTTGTGCATGCATCACCCCAAACCAATAACACTTAACCCAATATGAGCCTTGCATACGCATCATCTCAAAATCAATACCAAATCGGCTCTATGGCCCAAGCTCAGTCATCAACTGGTCAAGTCTCAGTTAACCACATCTTACAGTATTCAATTCAATAATGTTACACATATGAGGCATCAACAACATGTGAGGAATCAAATAAGAAAGTACTGAGACAGAGATATCATACACGGATATGGCATCATGACAGAGAGCATGTGTACAATTACGGCAAATAGCTCAGAAGTGACAAGAATAGCCCGATCAAGTCTCAAGCAAGTAGCACATATCCTAGACATAATTTCTAACATGAATCAGAACTCGAGTAATCATCCAGGTTTAGAAAACACGGATATAACAACGCATGATAGCAAAACAATCTCATAATAGCCTAAAGGCCACCTCTAATGATGAATACTCCGATGTAATTCCAAATGATAAAGCTGAAAGCTTGAATCAAATATGCAAAGTCAACCCAAAAAGTCAATACTGGGCTTGCACCCCGGAACCCGACAAAAGTTATAAATTCCGAACACACATTCAATTACGAGTCCAACCATACTAATTTCATCCAATTCCGTCCACAAATCAACCCTCAAATCACTAAATCTCACTCTTTAATAACATAGCCTAAAATCCCCAAATTTCACTTCAAATTCACATAAACTAGGTGCAGTAATCAATGGGTAATCAATATCTATCATAAAAAATACTCAAACTTTAATTACCTCTTCAATTAGGATGAAAAGCACTCCAAAAATCGCCTTAGACCGTGCTTCACAAATCCAAAAATCAGAAAAATGACCAAACCCTCGTTTTTAACATCTGCCCAGAAATTCCCGCATCTGCAGTCCAAATCGCCCACCTACTGTACCGCAATTTTGGTCAAAAGCTTGCATCTGCGAGATCCACTTTAAGTCACAGCCATGCGCACCTGCGAGACTGCTTCTGCGACCAATGTTCGCATCTGCGGTTCCTGATCCTCCAGTCGTTTTCCGCTTTTACGGTTCCTCCCTTGCAGAAGCGCCTCCACTTCTGTGGAAACATGCATGTATCTGTGATCTCCCCTGCTTCCATCCAAGTCCGTATTTGCGGACATTTGCCCACATCTGCGCATCCGCATCTGCGGACCCCTTCTGCATCTGCGAACCCAGCTTAGCCCAGCCTCCCCTAATTTTCTCCTTAAATTTCATCAACCAAAAGTCAAAATCGAAGATGGAATCATGAAATGAAATCAAATCCAAGTCAAGAACACTTACCCCCAATCCAAGTGGTGAAAATTGCCTAAAAAATCGTCCCAATCCGAGCTCCCAGTCTCAAAATATGATAAGATAAGCCAAACCCTTGGTTAAAATATTCTGCCCAGCAATTTTAGCTTCTGCGGACTACTCCATCACATCTGCGATCTCGCTTCTACGAGCCTACGCTCGCATCTCCGAAATTCACTATCTCCCCGACCCTCCGCTGCAAAGCAATTATCGCTTCTGCGGACAACTCTCTGCTACTGCGCAAGCGCTTCTGCTCTCACTCCTCCGCATATGCGGACTCCCAGCTCCCTAGTCAACTCCGCTTATGCGAACTCATGTCCGCTTCTGCGAACTCATGTCCGCTTCTGCGGACTCGCACCTGCGAAACTAACCAAGCAGGTGAGAAGACACTAGACCTGACCTGCCAACAAGCTCCAAAAAGGTGTGGAATCCATCCGAAACACACCCGAGGTCCCTGGGACCCGGTCCAATCATGCCAACCAATCCCAAAACCTAACATGGACCTACTCAAGGTGTCAAATCACACAAAATAACATCAAACCACAAATCGCACATCGATTCAAGCTTAAAGAAATAATCAAACTTTCAACCTCCAAAACTCATGTCGAACCACGTTTAACCAACTCGAAATGACCTCGAATTTGACACACAAGTCCCAAGTAATATAAAGAACTTATTTCAACTTACGGAATAACAATCCGAACCTGATAGTCTCAAAGTCAACTCCCGGTCAAACTTATGAACCTTCCAAACCTTCAACTTTCTAGTTTTCGACATTTAGAGTCACATCAACCTAGGGACCTCGAAACCCAAATTCGGACATACGCCTAAGTCCAAGATAACCATATAAACCTATTGGAACCATCAAAATATGAATTCGAGGTCATTTAAACAAAAGTCAAACCTTGGTCAACTCTTACTACTTAAGCTTCCAAAACGAGACTAAGTGTCTCAATTCACTCCAAAACCTCCCCGACACCAATCCCCAACTATCCGCGCAAGTCACCAAACACCACATACACATACGAGAAACATCAAATAGGGAAACGGGGCTAAAATACACAAAACAACCAGCCGAGTCATTACAATGAAGATATATTAGCAATTTTCACAACAAGGAATGAGCTGAGAGTTATTGCGGCTAGGGGTGTTCGTCGGTCGGTACGGTACGGTATTTAGACATTTTGGTTCGGTATTCTCGGTATTCGGTTTCGTAAAATGCTATACCAATACCGTACCTAATTAAATTTGGTATGGTATGGTTTTTCTTCTTTCAGTTTCGGTTTATTCGGTTCGGTAACTTCGATTTATTCGGTTTGATTACTAACTAGTGCATAGAGTCATAGACGATAATATTCTTAATTAAAGTACTCAAAAGTACAAAACTAAAAACGTTTGTTGACAAAAGTTTTATCCAGAACCAACATATACCAACCTAGAGAGAGAAAACTTAGAGAAATGTCTTGTTACTTGCTTAGAGTTAATTGATGAACATAGAGAATAAAGAAAAGTAAAATTTTAGATTTTTTATACTTATGTTATAATTAATAAAATGTGTATTGTGTAATATAATATATATTTCGGTATGGTATCGGTATTTCGGTATTTCATTTTTAAATACCAAATACCATACCTAATACCAATTATTTTTTAAAACTTAAACCAAATACCATACCGAATATCAAAATATCAAAAACCGAATACCAAAATTTTCGGTTTCGGTACGGTAATTAGGTATTTACCAAATTATGCACAGCCCTAATTATGGCAGTTGCGGAAGAAGAAGGAGCAATGGGGAGACAGTTGGGTTTTTTCCATTTTCAATTAAATTTCAATAATTATATTTTGGATAAAATCATAATTTTTTTAACTTTAGAGTTGGTTTCGAACATTTCATAATAAAAATTAACTTAATTAGCGCTAATCATAAAAGGAGTCTAAAAATTTAAGAATTAAAACTTCAAGTTGACTCCTCGAAAAAGGACTTGAAGCCCCCGGTGATTGATGACATGGTTCATCATAGTTTGTCTTCCAAGAGGTCAAAATGTTAAACTGTTAAAAGACAATGTACAATGTAACATGCATAAACCAATAGTAGCTAGCCACACTATTAATTATCAAGAGATGAAAAATGTCTCCCTTGAGGCACATTTTATTGATCTTGTTCAAAAAAATAATTATGTCTGGTCTAACACTTTTTAATTCCTTTTTAATAATATGTTCTTTTGTTTCTTTCACGTACATGAGAATTAATTGTTTGTGGTTTCCATTTCCAGTGAAGAAGACTAAAATGGGGGCCAACATCTTATCATGAGATCAGCTAAAACTCAATTGGTTGATGATTCATGTGGGTAACTTGTTGTTAGGTTCTGTTTGGTTCCTACAGCAATATGTCATCATCATCAGGGCGGTTGGTGCCAAAACCACATGATTAATTTAGGGTTTTCCCAGTCCCTTTATTAATTATGTCTAAAATTTGATTGTACATGAACTCTAAAAAGGAATTGAGGAATTTTGAGACATATGGTCCTAAACAAGCTGATGTTGGGCATATTTCAATATGTGTTGATGTTACTTTGCCCATGTTTTAACCGCTTTTTGATGCTATTTGAACTTTAAAATGCCCAACATGGTTTAATTATTGGTTTTATGACTAATTGAGTTGTGTATGATGATTTAGGATATTTGGAGTGCAAAAATATGAAGAAAAGGTGCTCTAGCTAGAGGAAGAGGGGTTGGATGCGTCGCATCCAATCTAGAAAAAAATCAGATTTCTTGCACCCATAGCAGTGAAGCCGGCCCATAGCATCTGCCTTAGCATCCGTACCTGGGCAAAGCTGAGATGGAGGAGCATCCACCCTAGCATGCGAAGCTGAGAAGTGGAGGATGAGGTGGATGTGAATCATCCACCCCAGCATCAATCCCTGAAGCTGATTTGGATTAGGAATAGGAGGACTTTGGCCCACGACTTTTGTACGCAATATATAAGCCAAAAACGCCTCTTTTAGGTTATCTAACATATTGGGAAGGGGAAAAAAGCCACGACAAAGCTTGGAAACCACAGAATTCGTCTTGAGTTCTTATTGTTTCCTTCTTTTATTGATTTTTATGTACTCTTGTGAATTATTGATGATTGCATGAACATGATTGGCTAAGAACCCTATTATTCTAGGGTCATGGGTGATACATGAATGTTGATGTTTGAAGTTTAATTTGACAAAGTTGATTTTATCATATTGGGTTGTTTATTTAATTCTGTTTTTAATTAATTTGCTGAGTAGCTAATAGTGAATTACTATCTACGAATCTAGAGTTGAACTCGGAAGTGGAATTCTAGATTGCATATAGAATTAAATAGAGCAAGTTCTTGAACCCGGGCATCGGGGAACGGATTCGCAATTAGGATAGAAATATACCTAATTGTCTTGCTCGGTTGAAATACAGGAAGTGTAAATACATTCTTGTTAATCTTAATTCCATAGACATATAGGCATTAAGTTAGCTTGAATAGGCGAGTAAGAACTCGACAGATTCTTATGAGTAATATCAACCCTG
>AWOL01S0061510.1:0-19335 GCA_000715115.1 Nicotiana otophora
TTAAAGCATAATTGCCTCTCAAATCCCTAAAAACCTATTTCAAATACTTTCCGCCATATTCTTTATATTTTTATATTGTGATATTTTATTTAATTTTTTCCCTTTACCATTCTACTATAATCAAAATAATAGCATATTCAATACTAAATTTGAATTTTGAATTCGCTCAAAATTTAAACGGAAATTTTCTTTATTTGTTAAAAATCTACCATTTTCTAATAATTGGTATTTTGTATTATATGTCATAGCAATTAGATTTTTCTTCCCTTTTAAGTTTAGTATTTCAATTAGTTTTCTCTTTTAATTGTGCTCTCCTATTAAAAAAGTTGGCTTTAGAGGGAGTAAAGAATGTGGAGGGTAATAAAAATATTACAATAAAAATAATGTGTAAAGTTAAAGAATATGGAGACTATTTTTGTAAATAATTAAGTTTTTAGAAATTATACAATACTTTAATAAATCAAACCAAACAGTGGATACGAAATAATCTAAGCATAACTAATGCCAGTATAACTAATCCCAACACTACTAATACTAGCATTACTAATTCACCCTATTCAGCATTATTCTTATAAACCTGAGATGTCACTCCGCATCTTTTCTTCCTCTAAGGTTTTTTTCCTAGAATTTGTTTTCTTTATTTTGAGACTTATGTTTCATAAGATTGTCAACATTTTCGTTTTTCTCATATATAAGTTTTTAAAAAAAGTAAAAAGGACTGGAAACAAAATAAAAGACATAGAAAAAAGAAAAGAAAAGGAAAAAAAGGAAAATATAGTTGAAAATAATATATAATGGATGCCTATGTTGAGCCCCATTGCATGTATTGTGTATTCTCTATTCATTCTATTATTTTACAATAATAATTCTTCACTTTTCATGCTTTATATAAAAGCTTTGTAACAAATGGATAAAAACACAATTGAAGAAGAAACATTTCTCCTTCTTTCTTTCTCTGTTTCTTGTTTATGTTTTTGTCACGACCCAAAAACCACCATATGGTCGTGATGGCGCCTAACTCACCTGCCAGGCAAGCCAAGCATAACAAACCGGATCAAGATAACAAAATTAACGAAAATAGTACAATCTAAAACCAAATGTCATAAATAAGCTGTGTCAATACATAAAATTTCACAGAACTGGTAATACAGAGTCATGAGCTCTACAATAGAAGTATAAGTCTGAAAATACAAAATGAAAATAATGTCTGAATAATAATAATGGCAACTGAAATGGAAAGAGATGTCTAGGACTGTGGTCAGAATGCAGCTCTACCTCGTCTCTCGGCAGCACATCAAATACAAACAACTCTCAACTAGGTCCAACACCGAATCTGCACAATTAAGTGCAAAGTGTAGTATGATTACAACCGACCACATATACTCAGCAAGTATCATAACTAACCCCGGCGAGGTAAGAGTAACAAGAATTATCAATGAAACTCTCTAATAACCTGACCAGTTCTTAAATTTCACACGTACACAGCAATAGTACTATATAATCACAGAACATAGATAAAGTCACCTCGGTGCACAAGTGATAATGTGCCACGCCCTGTATTAATTAACAATCCAGCATATAGACAAGATACGCATCTATTATCAAGTTTCGGTGCACAGATAGACATATAGAGAAGATATGTATCATGCTCTCACTAATCATACCGTGTGTACATTATCAAGAGAGAAACACGAGAGGGTGACCCTAAGGGGGATGGATCCTTATCTACACGTTGCACGGATAACTCAAGTGTCATATATAGCAATTGTACGGACCACTCACGTACTATCATAACTCAATCCGCACGGACCGCTCACGTGCTATCAACCTAATCCATATCACACAGAAAACATATACAAGAATACATGGAATAATGGATATCAAAGAATATACTCATGGACTGATATAAGTGACATACTAAGGTGTAGGCATGTGCAAAGTGTACTACCATAGTTCAAATTAGGCGAATACGCTACAAAAGTAGCAATTAAATTGTTTGAACAAGAGATTAACCAACGAATAACATCTAACATGATTCAATTAGCTCAGAAAGAGGGTACAAACATAAGAAGCATGATAGCATGAAGCTGAGCAATCAATTCAAGGTATAACATAGCCTAAGCACTATCCCGAGCATGGATAAAACCCCGGTGCATGCACATAGGTTTAACCCCTCGCATGTGCGCCACCCATAGCGCGTAGCCAACACTAATAACTTATTTAACTAGTGCCTCAACCAAATTTAGGTAAGATACTTACCTTAAGCGAGCCAAATCAATACTCTAGAGATCCCTTCCCACGCGAATCGACCTCTAAACGGCTCGAATCTAGCCAAAAATAATTTAATAACATTATAAACATAGGAAACGACCCCAAACAATAAAGCTTTGATCTTAATACAAATAAACAAAGTCAACCAAAAAGTCAATCCACACCCCTGAAACCCGAAAAAAGTCACAAATTCCGAACACCCATTCATATACGAGTCCAACCATACAAGTTTCATCCAAATCCGACTTCGAATCGGGGTTCAAATCTCTATTTTTTATTCTAGAAAAGTTTTGCCAAACCCCCTAATTTTCTAACTTAGATTCACCAATTAAACGCTAAAATTAAGGATGGAATCATGAATAATAATCAAATCCAAGTAAAAAGCAATTTCCCAATCTAAGTGGGTGAAAACCACCTCAAGTCGAGCTCCTAGTCTCAAAATATGATAAAATAAACACAAACTTGAAATGGCCTCTAAGTATCAGTTGCAGGTCTCGCATTTGCGACCAAAGACTCGCAATTGTGACCATCACAATTGCGACGAATGGTCCGCATTTATGAACCCAGCTGGCCCAAGCCAAAGTCACATTTGCGACAAAAACCCTTTGCAAAAGCAAAGTCCACCCAGAAACACCAGGCCACAGTCGCAAAAGCGACAACCATCATCGGAAAAGTGAACCCTCAATACTCGCAATTGCAGACAAACACTCGAAAATGCGAGAAATACCTCATACGCCCAGCTTCGCAAAAGTGAGATCCTCTTCGCAATTGTGATTGTTACATTTGCGACCTATCCCTCGCAAATGCGACAACTGCAGAACCAGACATTCCAGCTAGGCCAAAACCATCCGAAACTATTTCAGAATTCACCCGAGTCCCTTGGGACCCCGTCCGAACATACCAACAAGTCCCAAAATATAGCACATACCTACTAGAGGCTTCGAATCACACAAAATACCATAAAACCATGAATCGCACTTCGGTTCAAGCTTAATAAACTATATCAGATTTTCAAATTCCAAACTTACGCCGAACACGTCTAAACAATTCAGAATGACCCCAAATTTTACATACAAGTCATAAATTACCATACAAACATATTTCAAGGCTCAAAATCCAAAACGGACATCGATAACTCCAAAGTCAACTATAGGTCAAACCTATCAACTCTCCAACCCTTCAAACATCCAACTTTCGACAATTAGCCTCAAAATCATCTATGAACGTCGAAACTCAAATTCACGCATACACCCAAGCCCAAAATTGCCATTTGAACATAACAGAACCATCAAAACTCCGAGCCTAGGTCAAATATACAAAAGTCAAACTTGGTCAACATTCCAACTTAAGCTTTCAAGCTAGGAGCTAAGTGTTCCAAATAACTCCGAAATCTTTCCAGAACCAAACCAACCATTCCCCCAAGTCACATAACAATAAAAACACATACGGGAAATATCAAATAGAGGTACGGGGCTAGAATGCACAAAACGATCAACCGGATCGTTACATTCTCCCCCTCTTAAATAAACATTCATCCTCGAACGAGTTTAGAATCATACCTCACGTATCAAAAAGGTGGGGATATCTGCTCCGCATCTCATGCTCGGTCTCCCAAGTCACCTCCTTGACCGGTTGACCTCTCCATTAAACCTTCACTGATACAATATTCTTTGATCTCAACTTGAACCTGCCTGTCCAAAATGGCCATGGCTCCTCATCATAAGTCAAATCCTTGTCCAACTGCACCGAGCTGAAATCTAATACATGTGATGGATCCTCATATTACTTCCGGGACATGAAACCATGAAACACTAGATGAACTCCCGATAACCTAGGTGGCAAGGCAATCCTGTAAGCCACCTCACCAACTCTCTCCAAGACCTCGAAAGGATCAATATACCGAGGGCTCAACTTGCCCTTCCTCCCGAACCTCATCACACCCTTCATGGAAGAAACTATGAGTAGAACCCTCTCATCCATCATGAATGACACATTACGAACCTTCCTATCAGCATAACTCTTCTACCTGGACTGCACTGTACAAAGCCACCCCTGAATCAATTTCACCTTCTCCAAGGCATCACGAACCAGATCAGTGCCCAACAACCTAGCCTTCCCAGGCTCAAACCAACCAACCAGAGAACGACATCGCCTACCACATAAGGCCTCATACAGAGCCGTCTAGATACTCGACTGATAGTTGTTGTTATAGGCCAACTCTGCTAACGGTAAAAACTGATCCCGTTGACCCCCAAAATCAATAACATATGCTTGCAACATGTCCTCCAAGATCTAAATAGTACTCTCGGACTGCCCATCTGTCTAGGGATGAAATGTCATACTCAGTTCAACATGTGTGCCCAGCTCATGCTGCATGGCCCTCCAAAAATGCAATCTAAACTGAGTGCTCCGATCCGAGAAAATAGACAAGGGCACACCATGAAGGAGAACAATCTCTCTAAGATAAATTTGATCCAGCTACTCTGAAGTGTAGGAAGTCATGATTGGAATGAAGTGTGCAAACTTGGTCAATCTTTCCACAGTGACCCATACAACATTGAATCTCCTCAAGGTCTGTGGCAACCGAACTACAAACATAGTGATACACTCCTACTTTCACTCTGGTATATCTAACATTTGAAGTATCGACATGGTCTTTGATGCTCTACTTCACTTGCTGAAAGTTCAAACACCATGCAACATGCTCAACAATATCCTTCTTCATCCTTCTCGACCAGTTATGCTGCCTCAAATCTCGGCACATCTTCGCGGCATCCAGATGAATGGAATACCATAAACTATCGGCCTCCTCAAGAATCGGCTCCTTTAATCCATCCACATTAGGCACACATCCGGCCTTAAAGCCGCAACACACCATCATCACCAATAGTCACCTCCTTGGCATCGCCATGCTACACCGTGTCCTTTAGGACAAGCAAGTGGGGATCATCATAATGACGTACCTTGATACGCTCAAACAAGGACGACTGTGATATAACACAAGCAAGGACTCAGCTAGGCTCCGAATATCCAATCTCACCAATCTGTTGGCCAAAGCCTGAACATCTATAGCTAATGGCCTCTCCCTAGCTGGAATAAAAGAAAGACTCCACGTGCTCTCCGCCTTCCTACTCAAGGAGTCGGCCACCACATTGGCCTTTCCCGAATGATAAAGAATAGTGCTATCATATTCTTTCAATAGCTCCAACTATATCCATTGCCTCAAGTTCAAATCTTTTTGCTTGAATAGATGTTGGAGACTCCGATGATCCGTGAACACCTTGCAAGACACACCATAAAGATAATGTCTCCAAATCTTGAGCGCATGAACTGTAGCTGCTAACTCAAAATCATGAACTAGGTAGTTTTTCTCATGAGGCTTCAACTAACGTGAAGCATAGGCAATTCTTTACCATGCTGCATCAACACACACCCAATGCCAACCCATGAAGCATTACAATAGACTGTATATTAACCCGATCCCAAAGGCAAAACCATAAATGAAGTTGTACTCAAGGTAGTCTTGAGCTTTTGAAAGCTCTCCTCAAACTCATCAAACCACCTGAATGGGGCACTCTTCTACATTAATTTAGTTAATGGGGTTGCGAAAGATGAAAACCCCTCCATAAAACAGCGATAACACCTAGCCAACCCTAAGAAACTCCGGATCTCTATAGCGGTAGAAGGTCTGGGCTAACTCTGAACTGCCTCAATCTTATTCAGATCCACCTTAATCCCCTCACTAGACACCATATTATCCAAGAATGCCACCTAGTCTAACCAGAATTTACACTTGGAGAATTCAGCATATAGCTTCTTCTCCCTCGAAGTTTGGAGCACGATCCTCAAATACTGCTCATGCTCCTCCCGACTGTGAGAATACAACAATATATCATCAACGAACACAATGATGATGGGATCCATATAAGGCTGAAACACGTTGTTCATCAAGTACGTGAAAGCTGATAGGGCATTGTCCAACCCAAAAGACATCACCAAGAACTCATAGTGGTCATAACAGATCCTGAAAGCCGTCTTAGGAATATCTTAAGCCCTGATCATCAATTGATGGTACCCCGATCTCAAGTTAATTGTTGACAATACCCTATTACCCTGAAGTTTATCAAATAAATCATCAATGTGCGGCAGTGGATACTCGTTCTTGATGGTAACCTTGTTCACCTACCTGCAGTCAATGCACATTCTCATGGAACTATCTTTCTTCTTCACAAATAGTACTAGTGCATCCCAAGGTGACACACTAGGCCTGATGAAACCCTTATCAAGCAATTCCTGTAACTATTCCTTCAATTCGTTCAACTCCTTTGGTGCCATGCGATATGGTAGAATAGAAATGGGCTGAGTGTCCGGCACTAAATCAGTACCAAAATTAATATCCCTGTCAGGTGGCATGCCCGACAAGTCTGCAGGAAACACATTTGAGAACTCCCTCACTACTGGAACTAAATCCACAGTAGGAGTATCGCACTAACATCCCTCACGAAAGACAAATATGCCAAATAACCCTTCTCAACCATCTGTTGAGCCTTCAAAAATGAAATCATTATACTAGGAGTGTGACCAAGCGAAGATCTCCACTTCAACCTAAGCAACCTCGGCATCGCCAATGTCATGGTCTTAGCGTGATAGTCAAGGATAGCATGGTAGCCAATCCATACCTAAAATCACCTCAAAATCAACCATACTAAGCAATAAAAGATCAACCCTAGTCTCATAACCACCAATGGTAACCACACAAGACCAGTACACACGATCAATCATAATAAAATCACTCAACGGTGTAGATATATGAACAGGGATATCAAGAAATTGCGAGGCATATCCAAATAATGAGCAAAATACGATGACACATAAGAATAAGTGTAATGAGGGTCAAATAACACTGAAGTATCCATGTGGCATACTGAAACAATACCTGTGATCATGGCGTTAGAAGCAACTGCCTCTAGCTTGGGAGGAAATACATAGCAACGGGCCTGACCACTGCCTGACCAACCTCCCCCTCTAGGGAGACCTCGATTTGACTGAGCTCCACCCCTAGCTAGCTGTGCGGATGGTGTAGCTACTGGTGCTGGAACCATAGGTTGCAGGCTCTGATGTGGGACCTTACTCAGAGGTTTGGGGATATCCCTCTTGAGATGGCTCAAGTCTCCACACTCAAAATAACCCCTCCTACGAGACTGCTGATCCTGATAACCAGAATAACTACATGTGGAACCTTGAGCAGATTGAGCACGGTAAGAACTATGTACTAGCAACACACTAAATGATGATTGAACTAGGCGAGCACTGTATGAAATATAGCTAACTGATAAACCACGAAAAATTTAATGAGCTGCCTGAGCGGGCCTAAAAGGACAATCTCTACTCTGATAAGACTGGCCTCCAGATGAGGAACCACCAAAACTATCTGAACCACGGGGCCTCTTGCCCTCCTGCTCCTCTCATTCAATCATGCAAATATCCTCCAAGTGCCTAGCAATCTCAACCACATGGTCAAACCTAGCATCCGTCTCGGCCTCTCGAGCCAAATTATAAAGTAGACCATAGTTGAGGCCATCAATGAACCTCCTGATCTTCTCCCTCTCAGTGGGAACCGACCATACTACATGACATGCAAAATATGCAAATCTAATCTCCTACTGGGTCACAATCATACCTTCATAGCGTAGCTTCTCAAACTCCATACGCAACTCCTCTTTGCGAGTCTTTGGAATAAACTTCGCTAAAAAGAAAACTGAGAACTGATGCCATTTAAGTGGTGCTGCGCCAGCTGGTCTACCTGACTCATAGGTCTTCCACCATCTGTAGGCTTCCCCTGTCAGCTGAAAAGTAGTAAAGCCAGTTCCACTGGTGTCCACAATACCCGATGTGCGAAGGATCAGATGACACCGATCTAGAATACCCTAAGCATCTTCTAACTCTCCTCCACTGAACTTGGGAGGATGGAGCCTCTGAAATTTCTATAACATCTTCTTCTCTTCATCAGTCATAGATGGATCAACATCGACCCAAGCAACAACAACTAGCTGAACTAGTAATACACCTGGTGTCTGAAAACCCTGAGCTAGCTGCTCCGGTGTACGGGCGGCAGGTGTCTGGGTTCCTCCCCCAGCCTATAAGGTGGCTAGTGCAACTGGCATCATACCCACCTGAGCCAAGCGCGTACACATGCTCAAGATCTGAGCCAAGGCCTCCTGAAGACCTGGTATAATAATAGGTACCGCCGGTGTCTGAGCTGGTCCCACCGGCTTAATAATATCCGTAACCTGCTCCTTCACTAGAGAAACTAGTGGCTCCAGAGGTGCAGCTCTAGCTATAGTGCGAGCCCCACCTCGGCCTCTACCTCGACCCCCGCCTCTCACGGCTCTTACTAGTGGCACTGGTACATGCCCACCCGATCTGGTTGAACGTGCCCTCACTATTTGTGAGAGAATAGAAGAGTGAAGGTTCAAACTTTGGAAATAAAAAATTCGCACAACAAGAATGCAAGCAAGTGAAGTTTCCTAACATTTCAGTAGCCTCTCGAAGATAAGTACATACGTCTCTGTACCGATCTGCAAGAATCTACTAAACTTGCTCATGACTCGTAGAACCTATGGACCTAAGGCTCTAATACCAACTTGTCACGACCTAAAACTACCAACCGATCGTGATGGCGCCTAACTTACTTTCTAGGCAAGCCAAACATACAGAAACGGAATATAAATACAGAATTAATTGAATTAATACAAGTCTAAGGCAAATAACATAAATAACAGAGTCGATACATAACAAATCCCCCAAAATTAGTCAATATAGAGTCATGAGCTCTAAAACGAGAATACAAGTCTGGAATACCAAAAACAATACTGTTTGAATGAAAATAACAGTACAAAAAAGAGTCGCCAAGACTGCGGACGAGATGCAGCTCTACCTCGTCTCTCGGAAGATAACTCAGCAAAAAGCCTCAGCTGCTGGTGGCTCGGTCCAATACCTGATTGCATAATTAAGTATAGAGTGTAGTATGAGTACAACCGACCACATGTACTCAGCAAAGTATAACTAATTTCAATGAGATAATAGAAGCAAGAATTATAAATGATACTCGCTAATCACATGCACAATTCATAATAAGTACATAACGATAATATGATCAAGTCATGAATCACAGATAAAACGACCTTGATACACACATTAACTTAACATACTTTGCTCGGTCAACAACCAACATATAAGAAGATATGCAAATAAATTAGGTAAACAACCAAGGAAATTGCAAGTAAAGATGAAATGCAATATCCAAATCCAACACTGGTCAGTCTTTTCCTCATAAACACATTAACCGAACCAAACCAATGATCAACTTTCCTCATACCGCGTGTACACCATCAAAAGAGAAACATGAGAGGGTGACCTTAGGGGAATGGATCCATTTCCACACGCTGCACGACGTCGTCATGTGCCATAAATATCAACCGAACGACATAGTCACGTGCCAATAATCACAACACGCACGATGTCGTCACGTGCCAATAATCACAACCCACACGGCGTTCGCACGGTGTAGTCACGTGCCAATAATCCAACCCACACGGCGTGTTCACATGCCGATAATCACAATCCGCACAGCATGTTCACGTGCCATAAATACCAACCGTACGACGTATTCATGTGCCACCAGTCCAATCCATATCACAAAGAAGGTAAATATACAAGGATACATGTACATGATCAATGAATATCAATTTCATACTCCTACACTAGTATAAGTGACATGCTAAAGTGTATGCATGTGTAAGATGTGCTATCATCGCTCAAATCAGGCAATTTCACCACGAAAGTAGCGATTATCAAGTTTAATCAGGAGATTAACCTCTATGTAACCTCAAAAATGATTTAAATAGCTCACAAAGGGGTACTAATATAAGAAACTGATGCATGGAGCTTATCAATCAATTCAAGGCATAACATAGCCTAAGCACTACCCCGAGCATGAATAATACCCCGGTGCACACACTTGGGCTCAACCCCACACATGTGCACCGCCCATGGGCTCAACCCCGCACATGTGCACCGCTCATAGCATGTAGCTATCACAAATAACTCAGGCAACTAGTGCCTCAACCAAGTTTAGGTAAGATACTTACGTCAAGTAAGCTAAATCAAGACTCCAAGAAGACCTTCCCCCATGAATCAACCTCCGGACGGTTCGAATCTAGCCAAAATAACGTAATATCATCAACAAAAGCCATATGAAACAATTTCAAATAATAAAGCTAAGATCTTGAATCAACTGTGCAAAGTCAACCCAAAAGGTCAGCCCCAAGCCCGCACCACGAAACCCGACCAAACTCACAAATTCTGAACCCCCATTCTGATACGAATCCAAATATATGTGTTTCATCCAATTCTAACCTCAAATCGATCCTCAAATCATCAATTCTCACTCTCCAAAATTATAGTCCAAAACCCCCAAATTACACCTTTAATTCATATAAATTAGGTGTAATAATCTATGGGTTATCAATATCTAACACCAAAATCAAGTAAGGTTTACTTACCCCTTCAATTGTGATGAAAAGCCCTCCAAACATCGCCCCTAGACGAGCTCCACGACTCTAAAAATGAGAAAAAGGACCACATCAGCGGACACTTTTCCCGCATATACGGTAAAAGGCTCTCACCTGCGATCCCACTTAACAGCTCGACCAGCCGCATCTGCGGTTAGCCTAACGCACCCGCGCACTTGTATCTACGGTCCTCCATCGCAAATGTGCCCTCGCACCTACGCCCATCCTTCCATATCTGCGGACACAACTCCCAGCCATCATCTTTGCATATGTTCTCAACAGTTTCGTAGATGCGCCATCGCATCTACGCACCCCTTNTAGTTTCGTAGATGCGCCATCGCATGTACGCACCCCTTTTCGCAGGTGCGATTGCACCAGACTGTCAACCTTCAGCCAAGTTCAACCACCTTTCGGGTGGTCCAAAACCCACCTGAGCCCCTCGGGACCCCGTCCAAACACACCAACCAATCCCAAAATACAACACGAACTTACTTGAGGCCTCAAATCACACAAAATAACATCAAAACCACGAATTGCACCTCAATTCAAGCCCAAGGAACTAATCTAAATTTCCAAATTCAAAACTAACGCCGAACAAGCCTAAACAACTCGGAATGACCTCAAATTTTGCATGCAAGTCCCAAATGACATAGTGGACCTATTTCAATTTTTGGAACCACAATCCGAACCTATATCAACAAAGTCAACCCTCAGTCAAACCTGTCAACCTTCCAAACCTTCAACTTTCGCCAAATAGAACTAAATCGACCTAGGAACCTCCAAATACAAATCCGGAAATACGCTTAAGTCCAAAATCACCATACGAACCTATTGGATCCAATAAAACACCATTTTGGGGTCGTCTACCCAAAAGTCGAACTCTAGTCAACTCTTACCACCTAAGTCTTCAACCAAGAGACTAGGTGTCCCAATTCAATCCAAAACTTCCCCGAAACCAAACCAACCACCCTAGCAAATCATGTAACCACAAATACACATATGTAAAGCATCAAATAGGGATGAAATAGACAAAATGACCGGCCGGGTCGTTACAAAATGAAATAGCTGAAACTTCATACATTATCCCAAGGTTTGATAGTACAAGTCATGAGCCACTAAGATTTAGATTACAAAGCTGGTACGAAAATAAATACAACATTTGTTTGGAATATACATGAACAGAGGTACGAATCCAAAGCTACCAAGGGCAAGTGGTAGCTATACCGGAAAGCAGGTACATCTTCAATGATAGCCTCCGTCATCCACAGCATCTCAGCTCCAAGATCTGCATGCAAGGTACAGAAGTGTAGTATGAGTACAACCGACCCCATGTACTCAGTAAGTATCCTTACTAACCTCGGTGAAGTTCTGACGAGGTCTCAGGTATATATATCCTGCAGAGCTCAATAACATATCTATGTACCCAGCAATAGTAACAAAGTCTAAACAGGAAATACAGATACTACCAACGTTGTACATAGAGAAGATGTGCGCAAGTCTCTTAACAATTCAACATGTAAAGAAGATATACTTCTAATATCAAAGAACACATCAACAATTGCATATAGAGAAGATATGCCTAGATACTATTCAAATTCAACAACTCAGCATATAGAGAAGATATACGTCAAACATCATTAATTCATCAAAGCTTTCATATAGAGAAGATATACGTAAAGTAGCAAATAATCCTTCTACAGTTGCATATAGAGAAGATATGCATGAAATACAAGAAAAATCCTGCAACAGTTGCATATAGGGAGATATGCATGAAATATCAAGTAGTCTTTCACCAAGTGCATATGGAGAAGATATGTACCATGTCTCATCTCATCAAGTAAGGTAGAATATAGAGAAGATATACATAAGGGCATGTATAGATTCCGGAGCTAGCTTATAGAGAAGATATGCAGAAAATCATGTATACATCCAAGAAGTTTTGCAAACAGAGAAGAGATGCAAAGTCCAACCAATGATAAACTTTTAAGATCCACATCAACCAGAAACTCATCGGTTTCTCACAACTATAGTGTACACCATTAGGAGAGAAACATAGAGGGTGACCCTAGGGGGATGGATCGTTATCTACACGCTGGACGGGCAACTCACATGTTGCACAGACAACTCATGTGACAATAATAACAACCGCGGACAACTCATATGCCAAGCAACTCATCCTGCACGGACCACTCACGTGCTGCCAATCCAGTCCATCACACAGAAGGGATATACAAGAATACATGTATACGAATAATGGATATCAAGCACATACTCATGGACTGAAGAAAATAGCCTACTAAGGTGTATGCATGTGCAAGTGTACAACTACTGCTCAAATCTTAGGATACGCCATACAACAACAAATATCATGATCAATAGGAAATCAACACCTACACATGATCTCTAGCATGATTCACGGAGTTCACGGAGTCGACAAACATATAAAGAATTATAGCAAGAAGAATAGTGTCCAAAAAGGCATAGTACGACCTAGAGGCTACTCCGGACATAAATCATACATAGCACCCGCATATACACTCATCACCTAGCATATACGTCGCTTCACACACATTTTAATTAGACAAACAAGGTCATATACTAAGTTATTCCCTCAATAAGATTAGGCAAGATACTTACCTCAAAGAAGCCAAATCATTACTCTAAAACTGCCTTTCCGTGTGAATCAACCTCCGAACGACTCAAATTTTGTCAGAACAATAACATTAAATAATATCATAGGAATCAAGACCAAACGATAAAGGTCGAATCTTTAATCAAATACTCAAAGTCAACCAAAAAGACAACCCCGAGCCTACACCTCGGAACCCGAAAAACTCACAAATTGTGACAACCCATTCAAAATGAGTCTAAGCAGTCTAGTGACAATAGAAATTTCCTCTGCGCGATTGCTAACGAGACCACTGTGATCATGATTCATAAGACCCAAACAACAATTTACTCTTTGCGAATGCATCCCAAAGGTCCGCGATCACGATTCATACACTTGTAGCAAAAAACCAACAACTGTAAAGAGCTTAGAAATGGTCTAAAACCACCCCGAAACTCACCTGAGCCCCTCGGGACCCCATCCGACCATACCAACAAGTACAAATACATCGTCTACACTTATCCAAAGGATCAAAACACCACAAATAACATCAACACCAAGAATTGAAGATCAAGATCTTTCTCTTAACTTTGAAACCTTCAACATGCGAACGCGTCCAAATCATACTTAAATATTTCGGACCATAACCGAACTTTGCACACAAGTTCCAAATGACAATAAAAAACTATTCCAACTTCCGGAACAATAATCCGATCTTGATAACATCAGATTCAACCCCCGGTCAAACTTGTGAACTTTTTCAACCTTCAAATTTTCAACTTTCGACAAACAGAGCCAAAGCATTCTAGGAACATCCAAATTCAAATCCGAACATACGCCCTAGTCAAAAATCACCATATGAACCTACTGAAACCAACAAATCTTGATTCCGACGTCATTTACTTAAAAGTAAAATCTTGGTCAATTCTTCTAACTTAATACTTCCAAATTAAGAATCGCTCTATTAATTTAATTATGAAATAATCAAAAATAAAAAAAACAACCATGAATGCAAGTCATAATTTACCACTCAAGACCTCAAACCACATAACAGAAATGCTAATGCTCAAAACAGTCGGTCGGGTCGTTCAATTCTCCCCCACTTAAATATACGTTCGTCCTCGAACATGCCAAGAATCGTTCCAAAGCCATCAAAGCATTGTATAAACTCACCATACACATACCCATGTGTGATCCCACGTAACCTCAATCTATATAAGCCTGTCAACATAATCTAACTGAAGATTCTTTCTTCAACCTTAGTCTATAAACCTTAGAACCCAATCTCTAACAATCAGAGTTCACTATAAGACCCGATTCTCGCATCTGTACACTGTATAAATCTAAACAAGCTGCATTAAGCCCAAACCATATTGCAAGATACAATCACACGACATACCCCATAACTCATGTACTCATAGTAATATCTTCCGACCACAATAGCTACTCATTACTAAATCCGGTACCTTAGAACCCAATCTCCAACTATAAACCTTAGAACCCAATCTCCAACAATCAGAGTTCACTATAAGACCCGATTCTTGCATCTGTACACTGTATAAATCTAAACAAGCTGCATTAAGCCCAAACCATATTGCAAGATATAATCACACGACATACCCCATAACTCATGTACTCATAGTAATATCTTCCGACCACAATAGCTACTCATTACTAAATTCGGTATCGGTAACAAACCTTATATAAAATAAAGCCTTGTTCCAAATCTTCATATGCTGCCAAAGATGAAGAAACACATAGAAAGTCATAATCACTCATCAGATCAACAAGTCGTGGAGCTCTCTCGCCCGAAAAGAACTATTGCCAAATTTTAAGCTGAGTAATGACGTTTCTCTCTAAGCGTACCTTATTCAAATTCGATTGCACTACTCCCAGATCCAATAATCTCATCTCACCCAGTACAAGATGCTTGACCGACAGGCCACACCAAATGCCCCTGGTGCCACATACGACACCACCCGTGCCCCAAACAAGCACAACTCGAATGTAACCAATGATGGAAGGAGAACCAAATGAGAGAACCATCCCGCAAGCTCAACAGATACAACCAAAAAGCACAATGCTATTAGCCCATCCCAAAGAGGAGAAGCAAAACACACGAAATAAGCACAAAGGATCATGTTCCAACATAACTCCGTTGCGGTGTGTAACTCGATCCAAACATACCGGTCCACATGGAATACCTATTGCCTAAATTCTCATACCCACCAAACATATGTATATCAATAGCAAGCACGTAGAGCGCATGACCATAACCATGGAGAAGTGAATAGCACCATATACCACCAACAAAAAAACATGACCAAATGTATTAAGCAACTCGACATCCCAAGAGCCTTCTCGCTCAAACTTTCGACAAACAGAGCCAAAGCATTCTAGGAACATCCAAATTCAAATCCGAACATACGCCCTAGTCAAAAATCACCATATGAACCTACTGAAACCAACAAATCTTGATTCCGACGTCATTTACTTAAAAGTAAAATCTTGGTCAATTCTTCTAACTTAATACTTCCAAATTAAGAATCGCTCTATTAATTTAATTATGAAATAATCAAAAATAAAAAAAACAACCATGAATGCAAGTCATAATTTACCACTCAAGACCTCAAACCACATAACAGAAATGCTAATGCTCAAAACAGTCGGTCGGGTCGTTCAATTCTCCCCCACTTAAATATACGTTCGTCCTCGAACATGCCAAGAATCGTTGCAAAGCCATCAAAGCATTGTATAAACTCACCATACACATACCCATGTGTGATCCCACGTAACCTCAATCTATATAAGCCTGTCAACATAATCTAACTGAAGATTCTTTCTTCAACCTTAGTCTATAAACCTTAGAACCCAATCTCTAACAATCAGAGTTCACTATAAGACCCGATTCTCGCATCTGTACACTGTATAAATCTAAACAAGCTGCATTAAGCCCAAACCATATTGCAAGATACAATCACACGACATACCCCATAACTCATGTACTCATAGTAATATCTTCCGACCACAATAGCTACTCATTACTAAATCCGGTACCTTAGAACCCAATCTCCAACTATAAACCTTAGAACCCAATCTCCAACAATCAGAGTTCACTATAAGACCCGATTCTTGCATCTGTACACTGTATAAATCTAAACAAGCTGCATTAAGCCCAAACCATATTGCAAGATATAATCACACGACATACCCCATAACTCATGTACTCATAGTAATATCTTCCGACCACAATAGCTACTCATTACTAAATTCGGTATCGGTAACAAACCTTATATAAAATAAAGCCTTGTTCCAAATCTTCATATGCTGCCAAAGATGAAGAAACACATAGAAAGTCATAATCACTCATCAGATCAACAAGTCGTGGAGCTCTCTCGCCCGAAAAGAACTATTGCCAAATTTTAAGCTGAGTAATGACGTTTCTCTCTAAGCGTACCTTATTCAAATTCGATTGCACTACTCCCAGATCCAATAATCTCATCTCACCCAGTACAAGATGCTTGACCGACAGGCCACACCAAATGCCCCTGGTGCCACATACGACACCACCCGTGCCCCAAACAAGCACAACTCGAATGTAACCAATGATGGAAGGAGAACCAAATGAGAGAACCATCCCGCAAGCTCAACAGATACAACCAAAAAGCACAATGCTATTAGCCCATCCCAAAGAGGAGAAGCAAAACACACGAAATAAGCACAAAGGATCATGTTCCAACATAACTCCGTTGCGGTGTGTAACTCGATCCAAACATACCGGTCCACATGGAATACCTATTGCCTAAATTCTCATACCCACCAAACATATGTATATCAATAGCAAGCACGTAGAGCGCATGACCATAACCATGGAGAAGTGAATAGCACCATATACCACCAACAAAAAAACATGACCAAATGTATTAAGCAACTCGACATCCCAAGAGCCTTCTCGCTCAAACTTCGCCACAAGGCCTAAACAAAACCACATTATGTGTTTAAATAGTCAACAGTCTCATAACCCATCGTACCATAAGAGAGTAACATATGGGACATATCTGATCATGAATAAGATCAAATTTAGATGATGGCACACCCTTTCAACAATGTTGTGTTGAGTAAACAAACCCGATCCGACGTAGAACACACATTCTCATTAGCCTGCTAATGGGCCCCCAAATCAATTCTGATCATCCCAAAATAGGTAAATAACCTCCGAAAAGTCCACAATAACCTATCCATAACATATACCATCAGATGTCTAATTCTTAACATATCTTCACAGTCCACAACCAAGGAATAATCTACATCTGAGAACTTCCAGTCTCTAAATTTCAAGAATATAGGAATTTCCCTATCCGATCCCAGCTCCACCACTCAAATGACTAACACATCACTCATACATAATTACTGGAGATACTCCGATAGATCTTTCGTGCCATGTAGCAAGACCTGAACATCAATAGTCAACAACCATACGATCCCTATAGTACCAGTCAAGCATCTGTAGATCATCGCACAATGCATCTACTGCCATATACACCTTACTCAAGCAATAAAAGATAATGCCAATATCCTATTAAACATTTGAAATTGTCCATTCTATCTAGAACTCATGACCTTCCCTTCGAAACTGAACCGCAACCTTATACATTAAATCTTGGTCCCAAAAGGTGCACCACATTTATCATGACATCACATGAAAACATGATAATCCCATTATCAACTCTGAATCACAAGTAGATAGATACCCCATCAACCAAACACTTTTCACCTAACTCAATCTCAGAGAATATCACAACATGGAACAAACTCTCCACACCTGTAGAAGACATCAGCCTCGAGCTGCGGTCAAACTCATTATGAACTCTTTGGAACCTATTTTCACATAGCCAAACCATCAAACTGAACCTCTAATCTAACCAAGTCACGTAGATCGCCAAACCCAAGAGTATTGCCACAAAACATCTGTAAAGCATTGTCGCCCAAAATAACCGATCATTCCTATTACTATGTTGATCCTAACCACTACCAAGTTGATTCTTTTCTTCAAGTTCCTCTTGACTTGCCTCCAATAAAACACTTCTCCTTCACAGTACACCATAGTCCTTAATCAAAACTCATCCTAGAGGCCCTAACATAGAAACCATGGTGTCCTAAGGCCCATAAGCCAATGTATTCCGTCTTAAGTACCCAATAGCACCGCAAACCAAAATACCCGCTCTGAAGAGACCTCCTACGAATCAGAAGCTGTTTCTTACCTCTCTTCAATACTGAAATGTAGAATAAATAATGATATAGAAATACCGTAAGTCTCGACACCACCAAATGTAAGTCTTAAATACTATCCATACACAAATATGGAAATACTTAAATATCAAAAATAAATCTCAAACCCATTAGAGCCTTCTAGAGAGTCATTACTCTCCTCTAATTTCCAATGTGCAGTCAATACGAGCCAAACGACTTATGTTCTATTCGAACATGAATATCTAAAAAGAAGCAACCAAGCGATTCCTTTTTCCTTGTACACTACATCCACCACGAATAACAAAGTTGAATCATCCCAAGATTTCCATATATCCATAGAGTGTAGTAGATCATGCATCTAGCAAAATCATTGCTCGAGCCATCCTCAAAATCAACGTCTTCAAATCATAACTAATCCACAAGTATGCCTCAGTCCAACTGGTATAACACATGCCCATGCAATCTGATCGTCGATAGTAGATTTCCCCACTTAGCTCAAAGCCACAATACACATCATATGATAACCACATTACTCTTCCTTTATAATTGCCATGATCTGGCATTGTAACTCAACTGAATTCTTCATAAGCTTAGGTAACACTAGTCATAAAACACCTCAAATCATCTGCCAAG
>AWOL01S0061517.1:1198-12969 GCA_000715115.1 Nicotiana otophora
CCGGAACATTCGTCCTCGAATATTGACTGATGCACTTATCATTCTCATAACCCATAGCTCTTGCGAATACTTTAATATTCTCCTTGCCATTTAGGCAATTGTTCTTTGAATAAATCCAAAGGCCAGGGCATTCCCCCCTTTAGTCCTCTTTCTCATACCAGGACTTTCCTCCAGCTCTTAGCCAATCTCTAGGGTTGATACAATGTCCCTCTGGGCATCTATGGGTATACCGAAGTTCTTCGTTCGACACTTTGTTGAACTCACGAATATTGCTATACCTTATTTCGTTTATCCATCCGTATGACTTTACTACACCTCGGTAGGTCATACTATACCATAACTCTTACTTCGATTTATCCTTACTGAGGTCTGCTATCAAACTCCAGGTTACTTTCGTTGCTTATCCCATATGTATAAATCCAAGTCCTTTAATGCTCCCTCATTATTGTTCATCTTAAGAATGACAGCCTAATCTCATATCATACTTTGTGACTTCTGTCCATCTATTATTGATTCACCTCAATATTGATCTACAATTTACTTGGAACTTCTTACTTAACCACTAGGGCTCACGTTGCATCGAGGAACATTTGAAATGATTTTCCTGACCCACCTGGGGGCGATACTATACTTCCATAATCATATTTTATAGCATTCCAATGTGATTCACCTTACGTGGGTATTTAAATCCGGTACAATTCATGAATCCCTTTCTTCAAATCATTACTCAATCGAAGGCCCAAACGTCATCCTTTATCTACCACAATTATACCCTTATTCTACTATCATAGCAGCATTCAATCTCTTCTAAACACTACTTATGATGAGTAATTCCTTTGAGTTCATTCAGACTATACTGAGCTTTTTATAACTTAGAGAAATCGTCAGCTCTCTTGTTTTCACGGTCTTAATCCCGAGAACTTATCCGTTTCTCGTCACCTTCTCACTCGCCCTTTCTTATCCTTACTCTTGTCTTCTTAAAACCTTGTCGCTTTATCATACTTTAGCTTGCGACCCATACATATCCATTTATACTACTCGTAGCCTTCCTTCAACTTCCTTGCATCATAGATTTCCTTGTNGTTTTCACGGTCTTAATCCCGAGAACTTATCCGTTTCTCGTCACCTTCTCACTCGCCCTTTCTTATCCTTACTCTTGTCTTCTTAAAACCTTGTCGCTTTACCATACTTTAGCTTGCGACCTACACATATCTATTTATATATTTCACCATATTCCTTCAACTTTCTTGCAATAGATTTTCTTATATTATTCTGGAACATCAAGTGAGACATCACATCGTCTCAAACTCTTCTTTACTCTTTTAGCTAGACCTCTCGATATTAAAAAAAAAAGTTGGAAGATATGCCACTGACGACGCCGCTATCATTCCTGGATACTGAATCCTAGTGCTTCTAGCCTTATATCTGATGTATAGATTAATCATAACCTTCTGAACCTGAGTATCTCGTACGTTGTTCACCTTTGCCTTAAAATCTCACATCATATCTTCCATCTCTTTCATGACCTCCCTTCCACATAGGTATAATTCACATCCACAACTTGAAGCTCTTATTATAACACTTGCACTTTTGGTGCATACACAATCCGGTGGGAGATTCATACTGACTTCTTATGAGACTGATACTTTTCTAATTGGCTTTATCTTAGAGTCGTTATAGAATATGGTTGTTCTGCTATCTCTCTTGCACCTATGATATTAAGATTGATTCTGCTATGTTCTCAATCATGATTTCTATAATTCTCTAGGTCCAATAATCAAACTCCTGATTTACTTAGTTGATTAAACTCTTTAGTTTCCTCTTCATTCTTATCAGCTTTCATGTAAGCTTAAGCTATCTTCCGATCTGCGGCTCCTGATATTAGTTATTACTTTAGCCTTTCATGGGCGTTATGGAATATCTATGATACAATCTTCTAATAATTCAATCCTTTGTCTATGCCCTAGGCTCAATTCCTTCTTTTAACTTATACCGGAGTCTTCTACGGCTGTATGAATGTCAACATATATGCTGCATGGATAATACTCCAAACTCTTAAGTGTGTTCATAACTTAACTAACTCAGGATCATTGATCGAATAATTCCTTCTGTTCGTTCTCAGTTTCCTTTAAACGTAAGCTATTACTTTTCCTGGTCTTTCTGCCTCCTTGTTGCGTGCTTACTTAGCTTATCTTAGTTCCCACGCATGCCGGAATGTTCGTACAACTCATATGATCTCGAGTATTACTTCTGATTTTACTTCTCGTTCATTAGCAACGGTATTTGCCATCTTCTCATGAAGTGAATATAATGTTGTTGTGAGACTGTTGTTACATGAACATTTCCTCTTAAGGTCACTGTTTTTCATTGTAGTACTTAGGGGAGACCCTCTGACTCCTCCATACTCATGTGCTCATACGGTTGCTTCTGAAGTGAAGTTTTGACAGTCTTCCTAGTGGAATTCTCTTTTATTTCCATAATACTCATACGATACCTTTAACTACCCCAACTCCTATCTGAATATTTCTCAAGGGTTCTGATGTCATATCGGCGAGACTGAATTCCCCATGTTGGGATTCACTATGTTCATCTTGCATGATCTGCTGATTTGTCGGTAACCTCTTGTCTAGCCATGAATACGCTCTTCCTGAGTCTACTACTAATTACTCGTTGACCCATTCTCATATCAATATCCTGCAAAATCTTTCTTAGTTTATTTCCTTTGTCTTAACTTACCTCTCGTACTGGCTCCTTATTTATCAATAACATCCCAGACAGGAACCCTTACTTCCTTTCCTTGACGTCGTGTTTGCATAATGTTCTAGAATCGTAGCATATCTGTAGGATTTGAATAAGTGCAATTTCATCCCTTTCTCATTTTTATCGCATTCTTTCTTTACCATTTCATACTGATTTCTATTACTCTGGGGTTTAACTTTTCCTTTTGGTAATCACGTTAGAGTCACGAACTTATTTCTCGAAATGAGGATATGACTTTATGGCCTATACTCTTTTGTTGTCTTAAGGCCTATCACCTCTCGTCTCTTCCTTCAACTGACTATGGACCTTGTAATACCATCGTCTTTTTGATCTACCGTTGTCATCCATGTATCACATCTTACTCATAATGCTTCCTTATCTCTCTTATCATTTCCCTGTTAATATTTTTTCCTATCCCTTTCTTTTGAAAACTTCAACAAGTTCTTTTGCTTTTAGCTCCCCTTGCTTCATTCATCGGCTCTTCGGGCTGCTCAACGTCCTTGCTCTACTAGGGACGGGAGCCATACTAAGGTAATATTTTTCCCTTCCAGGCTTTCAGTGCCTATCTTCTGAATTGTTTTTGATCATGCTAGTATTCACATCTAATTGTAATATTCTAGAGTGCACCATCTAGGTGTCTCACAAGGAGATTTATTAGCACATTTGTAATATCCTTCGAAAATGTCAACTAACACAAGCAATCCATTCACCATTTTGGATTACTCTAACCCCAGCCGGATCCTGATGTCCCGTCCTTTTCTTAAACTACACATGTTAGCCCTTATAGAGCATAACTAAGATGGGTGTGGCCAATTATACACACCTTTGTTACAATTGAAGGTAACTCAAAATGCTTATATTTCTCTGCTTTAATTGTAAATACTGATAATCTTCATTAACTGGGCGCCTCGTATCCTTCTTCATCTTGCTTCTTTTACTTGTTCAAACTTGTACCTATCTTCTGAATCTCTTATTGCTTTTTGTTTTTTTACCATAAGAGTGGAAATTCTTACCTTACGGCTCCTTACCAAGAAGCTTACACACATGTTCGACTGAAAACTTTACATTTACTCATCATAAGCATGATACAAAATCGAATTCCTCTGACTCAATTCTTCCGCATCTATCTCTCTTACCAACCGTCTTTCTAGATGTAGGTATCACTGTATTACGAATAAGATAAAGTTTAGGAAATTGAGTTCTTACAACTGAGCTCTACCACACGATCTAGAGTAAGAAGAAAGATTGACAGTCCTAAATGCCCTGTAGCCTCCTGCTTATAAGTGTGGTGCACAACACACCCATACACAAGACTCTACTAGACACGACTTGTAGACTCCCTAGGAGACAACTGCTCTGATATCACTTTTGTCACGTCCCGAAACTTGGGGGCGATATCGGCACTCGGTGTCTCACCTATCCATGCGTACCAACTTGCGACTAAGGGACTCTGAACATATAATGTCATACTTTGGNGCCCTGTAGCCTCCTGCTTATAAGTGTGGTGCACAACACACCCATACACAAGACTCTACTAGACACGGATTATAGACTCCCTAGGACAGAACTGCTCTGATACCANGAAACTTGGGGGCGATATCGGCACTCGGTGTCTCACCTATCCATGCGTACCAACTTGCGACTAAGGGACTCTGAACATATAATGTCATACTTTGGATATAGGCCACATTGCAAGACAATTGTGAATGCTGACTAAACATCAATATAATGTTGGGCCGACAAGGCCATCATAACTACTACAACTGGCAAACCAATAAAATATACATAAAAGGCCTACAAGCCCAAAATACTGCACTAACTGACAGGATATGTCTATAAGCCTCTATTGATGGATATATTATGATCGGAACAGGACCCCGACCTACTCATATCATATATACATATATACATAACATGTACATAAAGCTCTAGACNGGATGGATATACTGTGATCGAACCAGGGCCCCGACCTACTCATATCATATATACATATATACACAAGATGTACATAAATCTCTAAACCCGAAAACTCCGAAGGGCATCGAGCTTACCGATCAAGATGAACTCGGGCAACACCTAATGAGGAGGTCTATCCGTCTGTCTGTCTGAACCTGCACGTATGAAATGCAGTGCCCCCAGAAAAGGGATGTTCGTACGCAATAATGTACCTAGTATGTAAGGCAATTTACTAAAAGCTGAAACTGAATTGATAATATAATAATTGAAAATAACTGAGAGTCAAAGATAATCTGAAGATATGCTCACGTGCTGATACTGACTCAACTCTCTTAATATAGTAAGTAAAATAGATGCCCGGCCTTATAAGGCTCGGTATATATATATAACTGCTCTGTTGTAGTGGGCTCGCTCATAGGCGCTCAGCCATACTAGGCGTTGTATCTCGGCCAACTCGGCTTGCTCATAGGTGCTCGACTACAGTAGGCTCGGTATATAACTTACCATCTGATCAGAGGTTGCCCAATAAGGGCCTGCCCATCGATTATAGCTCGATGGTAATAAAAATACTGTAATACTGTATATATAGGCTCTCTACTTTCTTGACCGGAAAAAGACAATACTCAATTAAATATGAAGTCCCGATAAGGAGAATACTGTAATTTATGAGACTAGAATAATATATATAAATTCGGGAGTATGGACTTCTCTTTATGCCTCGTTATTAAATACATGTAATTACGAGATCATGCTAAAATGAAGGAAGGGATTAGCCTTAACATACCTGAGCCGATTCTCTTGACAATCCCTTTAGCACCCGTTGATTACGACAACACGTAATGATAAATCAAAGTAGGAAAAACTTCGTATGATATTCTTGAGAAAGATTGCACCATACTCCTTTAAAATTACAAATCCCGTTGCTATTACGTAGTATAACTTCGTATGAATTTCTTGGCTGGAGATTCGTCACTTTGTAGATTAGATTAAGCACCTCTCTTTTGTGAAGTAACTTACGTTACTAACATTTTGTTTTGCTGAAGCAATGTATATTGCTATGGAGATCATTACTTGGAGATGGGAGGAGGTGAGCATCTTTTATTTTGTGAATCTTTGACCAAAATCTTACATATCTTTTGTTGAATTTAAGAAGCCTTTTATGGCATAGCAAAGAGGCCCTCTAAAGGTGCCACCTAGCAATTCAATTCAAGAATCAGTAATTGAATAGTGGCTGCCACATTTTGGGCCTTTTAGGCCTTATCCCATAATCATAATTATTTACTAATCTTCTTGATTATCTTATTGATCTCCCACTGATCGATAATTACCCAATTATCCTCAAAATTAAGAATTCTCTCAAATTATTTAAAATACTACTCACTTTTAACACACTTTATACACCTTGCTATCATGGTCATGTGGTACCTTGTATGGCACTAGTCTATAAATACCGGGTATTTTAGCTCGGCTCACATTCTATCCCAAAATGTTAAACTTCGACGAAATTCATTTTCTTCGATTTGCTTACCCTCTCACCTTCACGAATTTACTCATCACTTGTTTGAAATAGAATTATACTTATAATCCCAAAATAATCTCATTCCCGAATTTACGTCGATTAACTTACGACGAAACTTTAACGTACAAAAATGCGGGATATAACATCTCATTTCTAAGCCTTCATCAATTTATTTATGGCGTACTTTCACCGTACAAAAAACAAATATGGGGTGGAATATCTCTCCAGTCTCTCAATAATCATGATAATCAGCCCAAACAACAATTATATGATGCATCAATGATGAACAATAGAGACTGGGATAAAATAAACAAGTAAACTGTGATTAAGTACAAAACAACAATTTAGCAGATAATTCAACATGTACACGACCTCTGTGGGTCCCTACAGTGCCAACACATAATCTACACATGATTTGTGGTCAATTTTTATACTACATGGAGAATGTACAGATAACCACAGATTATCCAACTACACAGTTCCATGGAATTTAACCAAGTCGTAATTCCTACGGTGCACGCCCACACTCCCGTCATCTAGCATGTGTGTCACCTCCAAAACTGATCATATAACACATAATCCTGGATTTCATACCCTCAGGACCAAATTTAGAATTGTTACTTACCTCAAACTATGTAATTCTTTATAATGCTATGTCTTTGCCTCGTGAATCGGCCTCTGAATGCCTTAAATCTAGCCACAGTTAATTCAATTCAGTCAATACTAATTATAAGAATTAATTCCATATGAAAATACTAAATTTCCAACAAAATCAGAAATTTAACTCAAAATTTATTTGTGGGGACCACATCTCGAAATTCGACAAAACTCACAAAATCCGACAACCCATTCAATTATGAGTCCAACCATACCAATTTTATCAAATTCCGATCACAACTCGACCTCCAAATCTAAAATTTACGTTCTTGAAAAGTTTTGCAAAAATCTTGATTTCTTCCATTTAAATCCGAAATAAATAATGAATATAACCATAGAGTTATAAAATATAATCACTTTTGGATATAGGACACTTACCCAAGTCGAAGTCGTGAAGAAATCTTAAAAATCACCCAAGAACCGTGCTCCAAAAATCCAAAACGAAATGACCAATTTTGGTCCTTTAGTCTCTGCCCATCCGTCACTGGAAGTTAATTTCTGTGACTAAAAGTTCATACGAGAACTTGCTTGCACCAACAGTTATTGTTTTTACTAAAAAGGCTCTAACTCCATCATACGAACTCGGAATTTGACGATTCTTGTACCTTTGAGTTACAAATAATAATACGAACCTAGTAGTTCAATCGAAACTCAGTTCGGATCTTATTTGCTCAATGTAATAACAATTTTGCGCGTTAAATAATTAACTCATGTTTCGCGCTAAAAACCCAATCGTGACTTGATGAAATTAGACCAAAATTTTCAGATCACTCCTATAATTCATCATCAAAATCCCAGAAGCCTCGAAATCAAATTTCGATCTCTAGAACTAAAAATGGACCTTTGGATTATTACATGCTTATGCTCAAACCGCCAAACTCTTCCAAAAACTCTTCCAAACTCGTCTGAGCCTATGAGACCCCAACCAAGTATACTAACAAGTCCCATAATATGATACAAACTTAGTCGATGCCTCAAATTATATTGAACAACACAAAAACACGAATCCCACCCCAATTCTAGCCTATTCAAAACTAACAAATTTCAAATTCTACATTCGATGCCAAAACCTATCAATTCCGATTGACCTCAAATTTTGTACACAAGTTATAAATGACATAATAGACCTATTCAAATTTCCAAAATCGGATTTCGACCCCGATATAAAAAGTCAACCCTCGGTCAAACTTCCTAAAAATTTAACTTACGCCATTTCAAGCCTATTTCCACTACGGACCTCTAATAAATCTCCCAGACACACTCCTAAACCCAAAATCACTATATATAGCTATTGAAATTATCAAAATTCAAATCTGAGGTCGTTTACACATAAGTCAACATCTGATTGGCCTTTTCCAACTTTAGTTTTCAATGTTTGAGACTAATGTCTCATTTCACTCTGAAATTCTTCTGGACACAAACCAACTAACACGTTAAGTCATAAAACAACTGTAAAGCATAATCTGAGTAGTAAATAAGGGAACGGGATTGTAATACTCAAAATGATCGGTCGGTTCGTTACAATACGAGACCTAATTTATGGACTTAGCACGTCATGCCATCGTCTTACTTCCTACTAAAAAGGAGAGAGTAAGTAGATTCATTGATGGACTCACTTATACTATCAGGATCTAGATGGACAAGGAGACAGGGAGTGATATTTCCTTCCAGACAGCCGTAAATATTGCTAGGTGGATCGAGTTAGTTCGTGCTCAGGAGAGAGGGCCAGTGTCAGATAAGAGGCCCCGTTATTTTGGTAATTTCAGAGGCGCCTCATCTGGAGATAGGAGTACTTATGGTAGGGGTCATCCTCCTAGGCCATTTTATTCAGCACTTCATACTTCTCACGGTGCTTCAAGGAGTCAATGTCCTTATGTTCCTTACCCTGGACAAGCAGCATTCAGTGCACATTCAGCTTCTATTAGTGCACCACCACTCCAGAGTCACTATGGCGGCTATCCTACCCATTCGGGTTAGCTTCAACTTCAGCAGCCACGAAAGAAGGATGGGTGTTATGAGTATGGGAACGTGGTCATATTAGGAAGCATTGCCCTAGGTTGTTGAGCAATAGATCTTAGCAAACTTGTCGTGCCATCATACCGGCACCGGTTGCTCCACCGCTCACCCGGCCAGCTAGGGGCAGGGGTCAGACAGTTAGAGGTGGAGGCCAGCCTGTTAGGGGCCGTCCTAGAGATACATATCCTAGTAGTGGGGCCCATCCTCAATTTTATGCTTTCCAACTAGGCCTGAGGCCGAATCATTCGATGTCCTGATCACAAGTATTGTTCTAGTTTGCCATAGAGATGCTTCAGTTTTATTTGATCTAGGATCTACTTATTCATATGTGTCCTCCTACTTTGCTTCATATTTGTTTGTGCCTCGTGATTCTCTGAGTGCTTCTCTGTGTGTGTCCACACCGAAGGGAGATTCTATTGTCGTAAATCATGTCTATCATTCGTGTGTGGTTACTATCGGGAGTCTTGAGAGTAGCATAGATCTTCCACTTCTTGATATGGTAGATTTTGATGTCATCTTAGGTATGGATTGGTTGTCACCTTATCATGCTATATTAGATTGGCATGCTAAAACTGTGACCTTAGCCATGCCGGGGTTACCTCGAATAGAGTGGAAAGGGACCCTTGGCCATTCCACCAACAAGGTTATCTCTTACGTGAAAGCTCAACGTATGGTCGAGAAGGGGTGTCTAGCTTATTTGGCTTATATTCGCGATCCAAGTTCGGATATTACTTCTATGGACTCAGTACCAGTTGTTCATGAATTTCCAGAAGTATTTCCTGTAGATTTGCCGGGGATGCCACCCGACAGAGATATTGACTTCTGTATTGATTTCGCTCCATGCACTCAGCCCATTTCTATTCCACCATACCGTATGGCCCCGCCTGAGTTGAAAGAATTGAAGGAGAAGTTACAAGACTTGCTTGATCAGTGATTCATTAGACCTAGCATCTCTCCCTAGGGTGCACCAATATTGTTTATGAAGAAGAAAGATGGTTCAATGCGGATGTGTATAGATTATCGGTAGTTGAACAAGGTTACTATCAAGAACAAATATCAATTTCCAAGCATTTATGACTTATTGGATCATCTTCAGGGTGCTAAGGTGTTTTCAAAGATTGATTTGAGGTCTGGTTACCATCAGTTGAAGATTAGGGCATTTGATGTTCCTAAGATAGCTTTTTGGACTCGGTATGGATATTACGAGTTCCTAGTGATGTCATTTGGGCTAACAAATGACCCAACAACATTTATGGATTTGATGAATCGGGTATTCAAGCCCTATTTGGATTTTTTTGTGGTTGTACTCATAGATGATATCTTGATTTACTCCAGCAGTCGAGAGAAGCATGAGAAGCATCTTCGGATTGTACTTCAAATTTTGAAAAATAACCAGTTATATGATAAATTTTCAAAATGTGAATTTTGGTTAGACTCAGTTGCCTTTTTGGGGCATGTTATATCAGCAGAAGGCACAAAAGTGGATCCTAAGAAGATTGAGGCAGTTCAGAATTGGCATAGACCTACTTCAGCTACAGAGATCCGGAGTTTCCTAGGGTTAGTAGGTTACTACCGCCGGTCCGTGAAGGGGTTTTCATCTATAGCATCCCCAATGACAAAATTTACCCAGAAGGGTGCCCCATTCAGATGGTTAGACGACTGTGAGTTGAGCTTTCAGAAGCTCAAGACTACTTTGACTACGGCGCTAGTGTTGGTATTGCCCATAGGTTCAGGATCTTATACGGTGTATTGTGATGCATCTCGCATTGGGCTTGGTGCAGTATTAATGCAAGATGGCAGAGTGATTGCATATGCGTCACCACAGTTGAAGGTTCATGAGAAAAATACCATGTTCATGACTTAGAATTGGCAGCCATTGTTCATGTGCTGAAGATTTGGAGGCATTACCTTTACGGTGTCTCGTCTGAGATATTCACTGATCATCGTAGTCTACAATATCTGTTCAAACAAAACAATCTCAATTTGAGGCTGAGAAGATGGTTGGAGTTGTTGAAAGACTATGATATTATCATTTTGTATCACCCCGGAAAGGCCAATGTAGAGACAGATGCTTTGAGTAGAAAGGCTATGAGTATGGGCAGCCTTGCGTATATTCCGATTGGTGAGAGGTTGTTAGCTACAGATGTTCAAACTTAGGCTAATCAGTTCGTCAGGTTATATGTTTTAGAGTCTAGTCAGATCCTAGCTTGCATAGTCGCTCGGTCTTCCTTGTATGAGCATATCAGAGAGCGACAGTATGATGATCCTCATTTGCTTGTCCTTAAGGACATGATGTGGCACGGTGGTGCCAAGCAGGTTGATGTGGGAGATTATGGAGTTTTGCGTATGCATGGTCGTATTTGTGTGCCTAATGTGGATGGGCTTAGTAAATTAATTCTCGAAGAGGCCCACAACTCCCGGTATTCTATTCATCCGGGTGCCGCCAAAATGTATCAAGATTTGCAACAACATTATTGGTGGAGGAGAATGAAGAAGGATATAGTTGCATATGTAGCTCGGTGTCTAAATTGTCAGCAAGTCAAGTACGAGCATTAGAGACATGTTGGTTTACTTCAGAAGTTAGAAATTCCTGAGTGGAAGTGGGAGCGTATCACTATGAATTTTGTTATTGGACTCCCGCGGACTCAGAGGAAGTTCGATTCAGTATGGGTCATTGTAGACAGGTTGACTGTGATGACCTAAAAGGTCATCTTATGTTTTAGAACTCAAATCTGCGCTCTTAAGCCTTAACAATCTCATTTTTACCATCCTCGATCTGTGTGCGCAGTCAGGGCACGTGTCCGAAAAGCTTTTATGTTGAAAATTGATGCAAATAAGAATTTATGCCTTAAAAGTTGATTTT
>AWOL01S0061519.1:0-10830 GCA_000715115.1 Nicotiana otophora
ATATCAAGTTTAAAATGTCAAATACTTCATATTAATAATATTTAATTTAAAGAAAATCAACCTCCAAATAACGCACAAAATAAAAAAAATCAAGTTTCAACTAACAGGTAAAACAATTAGCAGGAAAAGGTCAAACAAATTTAAAATATAAATATTTAATCAAAGATGAAGAATATAACAATAGAATATTTTAATAAATGCGCAACAATGATCTACACAATTTAAAAATATAATCCTTCACATTTTGCCCGTGTACACACTCGTCATCTCATGCACACGACTTTCAACACATTTCAATAATCACATCAATATCAATCCTAGGGGAAATTCTCCCCACACAAGGTTAGACAAGTCACTTACCTCGACTTGCTCCAATTTAACCAAGTATTATGCTTTTTCCTTAATTCTTTCGACTCCGATCGACTTGTATCTAGTCATAATTAATTCGATACAGTCAACAAAATTTATAGGAATCAATTTCATAAGAAAATATTACACTTTTCAATAAAATCTGATATTAGCTCAAATATTGCCCGTGGGGTCCACATCTCGGAATACGGAGAAACTTATAAAATCCGATAACTCATTCAATTACGAATCCAACCACACCAGTTTCACTCAAATCGGACTCCGGATCGATACTGAAATCTCAAAAATTCGTTTCTATGAGATTTATAAACTTTTCCCAAATTTCTATCTCAAAACACTAATTAAATGGTGAAAACAATGATGTATTCGTGTATATTGACCAAATCCGAGTTAGAATCACTTACCCAAATATTTTTCCTTGCAAATAAATCAAAATCGCCTCTCCTCTAGCTCCAATTCGTCAAAAAGGAAAATGGGACGAAGTCCCTTGTTTTTATAACTTACAGATTTGTGAGGGACCTCGATTTTGTGAGGGACCTCGATTTGTCAGGGACCTCGATTTTGTGAGGGACCTCGATTTGTGAGGGACCTCGCTTTTGTCAAGCATCTCAATTTGTCAGGGACCTCGATTTTTGTCAGGGATCTCGATTTTTGTCAGGGACCTCGATTTTGTCAGGGACCTCAATTTGTCAGGGACCTTAATTTTGGTAGGCAGCCCAATTTTTGACAGCATTTCCAGCAGAAACATTGCAGCAGCTTTTACAGTAGCTAAGTCCCACTTTTGATCCGTTAATCATCCGAAACTCACCTGAGGCTCTGGGGACCTCAACCCAATACACCAACAAGTCCTAAAATATCATACAAACTTATTTGAAACCTCAAATCACATCAAACAACACTAAAATCACGAATCATGCTCCAATTTAATCTTAATGAAACTTAGGATTTTTAACTTTTATATTCGATGTCTAAACCTATCAAATCAAGTCCGATTGACCTCCAATTTTGTACCCAAGTCATAAATGACATAACGGAGCTGTGAAAAGTTTTAAAACTGGATTCCGACCTTGATATCAAAAAGTCAACTCCCCGGTCAAACTTCCAAACTTTAAATTCCTATTTTAGCCGTTTCAAGCCTAATTTCACTACGGACTTCCAAATAAAATTCCGATCACGCTCCTAACTCCAAAATTACCATACAAAGCTGTTGGAATCATCAAAATTCTATTCCGGGGTCGTTTGAATAAAATTCGACATCCGGTCACTATTTGAACTTAAACTTTTAACTTTTCATCAAAATTTCATATCACGGGCTAGGGACCTCGGAATTTGATTCCAGGCTTACGTCCAAGTCCCAATTCACGATACGAACCTACTAGAACTGTCAAATCACTGATCCGAGTCTGTTTGCTCAAAATGTTGACCAAAGTCAACTCAGTTGAGTTTTAAATCTCTAATTCATATTTTAATCCATTTTTCATCTGAAAACTTTCCAGAAAATTTTACGGACTGCGCACGCAAGTCGAGGAATAAGAAACAGTAATTTTCGAGGTTTATAATACAAAATTAATTATTAAATTTAAAGATGATATTTTGGGTCATCACAGCTTTATCCCCTCAATGTGGGACTTTCCGGTGTGAATCCGGATTTAGTCGGGTATCAATATGGGTATCGGACACCGGGTGGGAAACAAAAAAAAAGATTAGCTAAACGAGTGATTATAGAGAAATGAATTTAAAATCAAAACCCATAACCCACGTTCAAATATAAATGATTAGCTAAAATATACATACAAAAATATAAATGCACATTCAAATAAATATTATAAAAGATATATATTTCTAATATCTATGGTTATTATAATCTTTAGTACATCATCAAATTCTACACATATTATCGAAATGATATGTTAATTGCATGAAAAGTATATATTATTTTATATTAACATTTAAATAAACTTTATATTTGTCGATATAGGTACACGCGCAAAGCGCGTACCCTAAGACAAGTAATAATATGTGTATAATGCTAGTACAAAATTTAGTTTAGTAGATTCCAATTAAATGTAGACAGAAGAGACAATATTTGATTGTACAAATCATATCTAGTTTCCGGTTGATATTGTATTCAAATATTCAATCTTTTGTAGAAACAAAAAGGGAAAACAATCTGTAACAATTGGTCTAAACTCTTGACACTCTAAACTGAAGAGAAGAATGCTTGTAGAGTACATTCTTTTACATCTCTGGAAAAAAATTGTGATATGAATTGAGGAGGACTCCTTTGATTACATCAGTGCAAGTTGTCGAAATGCAAGTCATACTTAGACTAATGTAGATGTTCCTGATCCTACCCATAATCAAAAGTAAACGACACTTTCTTTGCTCTGATTCTGAAATTTACATAGCCATTTCTATCATTCTTCAGTAAGGCTTTGGCTTGTACTTGCAAAGAGAGAGAGCCTCGGTAAAGAATATCCCATGTCTTTCAACTACGCCTACATTAGCAAGGTAATCAACTAAAAATTTGATTCTCCGTAGCAATGGGTTACTTGAAACATCCCTAAAGTCATTAGTTGATTAATATGCAGAATTAAGCTCCTGATCTGCCACATAGGTAGAGTGTTGTTGCCATCCTAGAAAAGAACATATACCCAAAATCTCAGGAATATATAAGAACAATAAATGTAAATTATAATTTTATAGTAAAAAAATAACTTACAGCTGCACGGCTTCAACATTGCTATCTTTTGGAAGAAACCTCTTCAAAAACCAATGTTATTTGAAGAGATCTTCCTCAACTCCTTCGCCATCTTTCTTTTCTCTCTCGGAAAACAAATTATAAATTGAGAAGCACATTTCCAATGTCAGAGCAGCAAATAGCATTAATATCAAAGCCTTGAGAGCACAAAGGAGCAGCAAAACGAATGGATTCATGATTAGGGGCATGAGCAAATATATGCTCGTCTCCCAGCATACGACTAACGCTCTAATCTCTTCGGCGTACGATTCTTCAGTTCTCTCAGAAGGCCGTGAGAACATTGAATAGCATCCTGTGAGGGGGATGGAAAATGCCATGCCGACATAGGTACTCTTTTGGCTCAGTTGATAGATATAGTCTCCTACCAAAAGGAAGAGTCCCAGCAAGGAAACCTGATAAAATTCGAGAAAAGTGATATCAAATTAGATATGCAGGTGTATCTAGCTAACTACAAAAGTAATGATCCAAAGAAAAGTATTAAGTCTAAGCCCAACACTTGCTGGAAAATTTGAGCCACTATGTTAAGCAGTAAAAGTGGCGAGTGTGATAATGTTTTCCTTTTCCTCTTGCCTTCATTTTCCATCATGCCTGCCAATATCTTGTAATGACCCGGCCGGTCGTTTTAAGAGTAATAGCCTCAATCCCCCTATTTACTGCTTCTCCCATATATATTTTTGCTATTGTGACTTGTCGGGAGTTTTCGTTTTGGTTTTTGGAGTGTTTTGGGATACTTAGTCCCTAAATAGAGGTTTAAGCCTTAGGATTTGGACCGTAGTCGGAACTGTATGAATACGACTCAGGAATGGTGTTCAGTCGGTTCTGTTAGCTCCGTTAGGTGATTTTGGACTTAGGGGTGTGTCCGGATTGTGTTTTGGAGGTCCGTAGCTTATTTAGGCTTGAAATGGCGAAAGTCACATTTTTGGAGATTTGGACCGGTAGTGGAAATTTTGATATCGGGGTCGGATTCTGATTCCGAAAGTTGGAGTAGGTACAAAATGTTGAATATGACTTGTGTGCAATATTGGGGTCAATCGGACGTGGTTTGATAGGTTTCAGCATCGGTTGTGGACATTTGCAGTCAAGTTCTTTAAGTTTGAATTGGAGGGTGACTCGTGATTTTAGCATTTTTGATGTGATTTGAGGGCAATACTAAGTTCGTATGGTGATTTAGGACTGGTTGGAATGTTTGGTTGAGGTCCCGGTGGCCTCGGGTGTGTTTCGAATGCTCAACGGGCCATTTTGGACTTAAGGAAGATAGCACATTTTTCCGGTGTTTTGTTGCAGACTTTTGCTTCATCGCGTTCGCGAGGAAGGTCTCGCGATAGCGTAAGGAAATATGAGAGGCCAGCCAAAGTTCTTCTTAGCGTTCGCGAATTTGAGGACGAGATCGAGAAAGCTAGCTGGGTGAGAGGATTGAATTGTTCTTCGTGTTCGCGGACAGGGGCATGCGAACGCGTAGTGAAGTGAGGTGGTGCTTCGCGAACGTAGTGGCAAGGTCGCATTCGCGTAGGGTTAAGCGGACCAAAGTTGGGCCACGCACTTTTCTCACCGCAAACGCGTAGGGTTGTTCGTGATCACATAAGTATGAGTGTCAAAGCATCGCGTTTGCATGGTGTTTTACTCGTTCGCGTGGTGTTTTACGCATTCGCGTAGAGTTAATCCTGAGGCAGCGAAGTTATTCTTCGCGATCGCAAGGCTATTTCCGCAATCGCGATTAAGGAAATGTCTGGGCAATATTAAAGTTTCCAAAAACGGGGTATTTTTCATTTTATCAAAAACTTGAGTAGAGAGCTCGGATTTGGAAGAGACATTTTAGGGATTTTCGTCACGACCCAAACTAACCCTCCGTACGTTGTCGTGATGGCACCTAGTCTTTACGACTAGGTAAGCCTAATATTACGAAAAATATAAAGAAAATAAAACATTTTAAAGATAATCAGCATATTGTGAATAGCCAAGAGTAGTACCACTCGACATATATAAAATAATTTCTCAAGACCCGAAATATCACTAAGTCACAAGCTGCTATAATCTATGTAGCTCTATACAAAAATCTGAAGATAATAAAGAAAGTCTCTAGGCGAGGAAGTAGAAGGGGACTCAAAAGATCTATGGACGCAAGCAGAAGTACCTTGAAGTCTCCTAGAATCAGCAGCACGCACTAATCCCAAGGTTGATAGCTCGTACCTTGATCTGCACACGAAAATATGTGCAGGAAAGGGCAAGAGTACACCATAATGGTACCCAGTAAGTGCCAAGCCTAACCTCAGTCGAGTAGTGATGAGGTCAGTCAAGGCCCTACTGGGGTAAATATAATAAATTAAACAGTAAAAGGTATAAGTAAAATTTACGGTAACACAGTTAAAGAAACTCTCAAAAATTTAACAGTTAAGGGAGTCCTCGACTCAGAACAAGGTAACACAGAGTAGAATCTCCCGGGATACCGTCCCGTAGTTCCAAATGAATATGCAGTGCAGAGGGATCTCCTGAAATACGTCTGTAGTCCCAAAGTAAATTTGTAGTGCTAGGGGATCTCCCGGAATACATCCATAGTCCCAAAGTCAATATGCAGTGCTGGGGGATCTCCCGGAATACGTCCATAGTCCCAAAGTAAAAATGCAATACAAAGGGATCTCTCGAATACGTCTGTAGTCCCAAAGTAAATATGCAGTATAGGGGAATCTCCCGGTCGAGTAGTGACGAGGTCAGGTCAAGGACCTACAGGAGTAAATATAATAAATTAAACAGTAAAAGATATAAGTAAAATTTTCGGTAACACAGTTAAAGAAACTCTCAAACATTTAACAGTTAAGGGAGCCCTCGACTCAGAATAAGGTAACACATAGGAGAATCTCCCGGGATACCGTCCTGTAGTTCCAAATGAATATGCAGTACAAGGGGATCTCTCGAAATACGTCTGTAGTCCCAAAGTAAATATGCAGTGCTGGGGGATTTTCCGGAATACGTCTGTAGCCCCAAAGTAAATATGCAGTGCTGGGGCATCTCCCAGAATACGTCTGTAGTCCCAAAGTAAATATGCAGTATAGGGGGATCTCCCGGTCGAGTAGTGACGAGGTCAGGTCAAGGACCTACAGGAGTAAATATAATAAATTAAACAGTAAAAGGTATAAGTAAAATTTTCGATAACACAGTTAAAGAAACTCTCGAAAATTTAATAGTTAAGGGAGTCCTCGACTCAGAACAAGGTAACCTAGAGGAGAATCTCCCGGGATACCGTCCCATAGTTCCAAATGAATATGCAGTACAGGAGGATCTCCCGGAATACGTCCGTAGTCCCAAAGTAAATATGTAGTGCTGGAGGATCTCCTGGAATACGTCCGTAGTCCCAAAGTAAATATGCAGTGCTGGGGAATCTCCCGGAATACGTCCATAGTCCCAAAGTAAATATGCAGTACAAGGGGATCTCCCGGAATATGTCTGTAGTCCAAATTTAAATATGCAACGCAAGATAAAATGGCAGGTATGGCATCGAGTTATACAGTTTATACTGAACAAATATAAGGAAAGTAGGGACTTAACTAAGCATGGCATACAGAATGTCAAATAGGCAGTTAAAGCACGTAAGCTTGCTTCTCTAACCTAAGTTTAACAATTAAACGTATTAGTGCAATTTAATAAGGAAAAACAGTTAATGATTTAGAAGGAAAAAACGGGATTTTTGCAATAATAGCCCGTGTACGTACTCGTCACCTCACGTACACGGCGCCCACACACCAATTAATATCAAACATCTTAAAGGAAAGTCCCCAACACAAGGTTAGGCAAGCCACTTACCTCGAACCGCTCAAATTACCTCGATAACACGTTCTTGCCACGCGTATTCGACTCCAAATGGCCTGAATCTATTCAAATAAATTGCATAATGTAAATATAACTACAAGTAACTAATTTAGCTAATTAATTCGAAGCTAAAGCGTGAAATTAGGAAAAATGCCCAAAACGTCTCCCCGGGCCCACGTCTCGGAACTGGGTAAAAATTACAAATTTTGAACACTCATTCACTCACGAGGCTAACCATATCAAATTTACTAAAATCCGACACGAAATGGTCCTCCAAATCCACAAATCAAACTTCTAAATCCCTAGCCTCTAACTTCCACCCTAAATACACACTAACTAGGTTTGAATATACATGGCAAGGCAAGATTATCGATAAAAAATAAGCACAAGGGACTTACCTCAAGAAATGCCTCGAAAATGCTCTAAACAAGCGCCCTAAACCGAGTTTGCAAAGTCGAAAATGACAAAACTTGCGAACCCTTCGGTTTTAACCACTGCCCAGGTATTTCCGTACCTTTGGAACATGGGCTCTCACCTGCAGGTACGCTTGTGCGGAAAAAGTGCGCATCTGCAAAATTCACTTTTCCCCCTCTGACTTCGCACCTGCAACAAAAAGGTCTCGCCTGCGCGTGCGCGCCTGCGGAAATCTCCTCCGCTTCTGCGTAACTTGCTCGTTTGCGAATAGTCTTGCGCATTTGCGAGCATCGCAGATGTGGCCTTTGCCCATGCACTTGCGACCTCTGAACAATCCACCCAACTCCTCTTATGCGCGGATCTTCTCGCACATGCGGGCAGCCTTGCGCAGGTGCGATTACAGCAAAACCACCAAATATTTCTTAAGTCCAAATTCATTCCGTTAAGCATCCGAAACACAGCCTAGGCCCCCGGGACCTCAACCAAACATACCAACCAATCCTAAAATACCATACAAACTTTGTCGGGCCTTCAAACCACGTTGAACAACACCAAAATCATGAATTAAGCTCGGATTCAAGCCTAAGAATTTAAAATTTTTCAAATTCTACAAACGACGCCGAACCACATCACATCTAGTCCGAATGACCTTAAATTTTACACAAAGGTCACAAATGACATTATGAAGCTACAACCACTTTAGCAATTCCATTTCGAGCTCGATATCAAAATTTCCTCTATCGGCCGAAATTGCCGAAAAACTAACTTTCGTCAATTCAAGCTTAAATCTACTACAGACCTCCAAAACACATTCTGGATGCGCTCCTATCCCCAAAATACTCAATGGAGCTAACAGAGGCGGCGGAATTGCATTCAAGATCCGTCTTCACATAGTTCCGACTACGGTCCAAACGCTAAGGCTTAAACTCACAACTAGGGACTAAGTGTCCCAAAACTCCCTGAATTCCATAACCAAACACTCCGGCAAATCCCAAAAGCAGAAACAAATATGGGGAAATCAGATATTAGGGGATCGGGGCACAAATTCGCAAAATGACCGGGTCATTATATCCTCCCCTTCTTAAAACAATCGTTCGTCCTCGAACGAGTATAAAGACATCTGAAACTGTGAAAAGATGAGGGTACTGGCTGTGCATATCTTGCTCGGTCTCCCAAGTTGCCTCCTCGACCGGCTGACCCCTCCATTGGACCTTTATTGAAGCAATATTCTTTAACCTGAGCTTTCTGACCTGCCTGTCCAAAATGGCTATTGGCTCCTCAACATAAGATAGATATTTGTCCAACTAGACTGAGCTGAAATCCAATACATGAGTCGGATTACCGTGATACTTCCAGAGCATAGACACGTGGAATACCGGGTGAACTCCTACTTGGCTGGGAGGCAAGGCAAGCTCATAAGCAACCTCCCCAACTCGCCGTAATATCTCAAAAGGACCAATGAACCTCAGGCTCAGCTTTCCCTTCTTCATGAACCTCATGACACCCTTCATAGGCGATACATGAAGCAAGACCCGCTCACCAACCAAACATTCCAAGTCACGAACCTTCCGGTCTGCATAACTCTTCTGCCTGGACTGGGCTATGCAAAGTCTCTCCTGAATCACCTTCACCTTATCCACGACATCTTGGACCAAATCTGTACCCAACAATCAGGCCTCGCCCTGCTCAAACCATCACACAGGGGACCGACACCGCCTACCATACAAAGCCTCATATGGTGCCATCTAAATGCTGGACTGGTAATTGTTGTTGTAAGCGAACTCTGCAAGTGGCAAGTATTGGTCACATGAACCTCCAAACTCCATCACACAGGCATGGAGCATATCCTCAAGAATCTGAATCGTGCGCTCTGACTGCCCGTCCGTCTGAGGGTGAAAGGTTGTGCTCATATCCACCCTAATACCCAACTCCTATTGTACGGCTCTCCAAAACCGTGATGTGAACTGTGTACCTCTGTCTGAAATTATGGATACTGGAATACCATGAAGGCAGACAATCTCTCTGATATAAATCTTAGCCAACCTCTCGGAAGAATAAGTGGTCAACACTGGAATAAAATGATCTGATTTGGTCAGCCGATCCACGATCACCCAAATAGCATCGAACCCTCTCAAAGTCCGTGGTAGTCCAACTACAAAGTCCATGGTGATCCGCTCCCACTTCCACTCTGGGATCTCTAACCTCTGAAGTAATCCACCCGGCCTCTGGTGCTCATATTTGACCTGCTGACAGTTAAGACATTTGGCCACAAACTCAACTATATCCTTCTTCATCCTCCTCCACCAGTAGTGTTGTCTCAAATCCTGATACATCTTCACGACACCGGGATGAATGGAGTACCGCGAGCTGTGGGCCTCCTCGGGAATCAACTCCTGAAGCCCATCTACATTGGGCACACGGATCTGGCCATGCATCCTCCTCACACTGTCATCACCAATAGTCACATCTCTAGCATCACCTCGCCGAACCCTGTCCTGAAGAACTAGAAGATGAGGATCATCATACTAGCTCTCCCTGATATGGTCATAAAGAGAAGACCGAGCAACCACACAAGCTAATACCCGGCTAGGCTCTGAAATATCCAATCTCACGAACTGGTTGGCTAAGGCCTAAACATCCAAGGCTAAGGGCCTCTCAGCTGCCGGAAGATACGCCAAAATCCCCAAACTCTCTGCCCGGTGACTCAAGGCGTCGGCCACTACATTGGCCTTCCCTAGGTGGTATAATATAGTGATATGATAGTCCTTAAGTAGTTCCAACCACCTCCGCTGACGCAAATTAAGGTCTTTCTGCCTGGACAAGTACTGCAAACTCTGGTGGTCAGTGTAAATCTCACAGGGAATATCGTACAAATAATGACGCTAGATCTTCAGGGCGTGAACAATAGCTGCTAACTCGAGATCATGAACCGAATAATTCTTCTCATGCACCTTCATCTGTCTAGACGCGTAGGCAATCACCCTACCGTCCTGCATCGATACCGCTCCAAGGCCAATCCTCGAGGCATCATAATAGANAATCTCACGAACTGGTTGGCTAAGGCCTAAACATCCAAGGCTAAGGGACTCTCAGCTGCCGGAAGATATGCCAAACTCCCTAAACTCTCTGCCCGGTGACTCAAGGCGTCAACCACTACATTGTCCTTCCCCGGATGGTATAATATAGTGATATCATAGTCTTTAAGTAGCTCCAACCACCTCCGCTGATGCAAATTAAGGTCCTTCTGCCTAGATAAGTACTGCAAACTCCGGTGGTCAGTGTAAATCTCACAGGGAACACCGTACAAATAAGGACGCTAGATCTTCAGGGCGTGAACAATAGCTGCTAACTCGAGATCATGAATCGGATAATTCTTCTCATGCACCTCCAACTACCTAGACGCGTAGGCAATCACCCTACCGTCCTGCATCAATACTGCTCCAAGGCCAATCCTCGAGGCATCACAATAGACAGTGTAGGACCCT
>AWOL01S0061519.1:11117-46565 GCA_000715115.1 Nicotiana otophora
CTGAACGGAGTACCCTTCTGGGTCAGCCTGGTCATAGGTGTTGCAATGGATGAAAATCCCCCCACAAAGCGACAGTAATACCCTGCCAAATCAAGGAAACTGCGGATCTCCATAGCTGATGACGGTCTGGGCCAACTCTGCACTGCCTCCACCTTCTTTGGATCTACCTTGATCCCATCACAAGACACTATGTGGCCCAAGAATGTAACTGAATCAAGCCAGAATTCACACTTAGAAAATTTTGCATACAATTTCTTCTCCCTCAAAGTCTTAAGCACGGTCCTCAGGTGCTGCTCATGTTCTTCCCGAGATCGGGAATATATCAGGATGTCGTCAATAAACACAATGACGAAGGAATCAAGGTAAGGCCGGAACACACTATGCATAAAATGCATAAAGATTGCTGGGGCATTGGTCATCCCAAATGACATGACAAGAAACTCATAGTGACCATATATGGTCTTGAAAGCAGTCTTTGGGATGTCCGGCTCCCGAATCCTCAACTGAAGATAGCCAGAACGCAAGTCAATCTTGGAAAATACCCTGGCACCCTGTAACTGATCAAATAAATCATCGATACGAGGCAAAGGATACCTATTCTTCACTGTAACCTTGTTCAACTGCCGATAATCAATACACATACGCATAGAACCATCCTTCTTCTTCACAAATAAGACCGGAGCACCCCAAGGTGATACATTGAGCCTGATGAAACCCTTATCAAGAAACTCATGCAACTGCTCCTTCAACTCCTTCAACTCAGGAGGAGCCATACGGTAAGGAAGAATAGATATGGGTTGAGTGCCCTGCAACAAATCAATGCCGAAATTAATATCTATGTCGGGCAGCATACCTAAAAGATTAGCTGGAAACACATCCGGAAAGTTCCTCACTACTAGAACTAACTCAACTGTAGGGGTATCAATAGTGACATCTCTCACATAGGCCAAATAAGCATTACACCCCTTCTCAACCATTCGCTGAGCCTTAAGAAATAAAATAACCCTGCGGGGAGTATAGTCTCAAAATCACTAAGAACAATCAAACACGACCGATATACGCGGTCCACAACTAGAGAATCTCCCACAAGAGTAGATACATAAACAAGGGAACTCAAAGAATCTCGAGATATCCCCAGATGCAGAGAAAAATAAGAATACATATGAATACGTAGAGCCTGGGTCAAATAATACTGATGCATCCCTATGAAAGACTGGGACGATACATGTGATGACTGAATCTTAAGCAACGGCCTCTGAACGGGCTGGAAGGGCATAGTACCTAGCTTGGCCTCCCCCTCTATGGCAACTTCGACCTCCCCGACCTCCACCTCGAGCTGGCTGAGGAGGTAGGGTGGCAGCTGGTGCTGGAAGAATGGCCAGAGGACCCGGTGGAGCACGTGGAGGATGATAAGTCGGTGGAGGTGCACCCCTCCTGGATCTAGGGCAATCTCTAACCAGGTGACGAGTGTCACCACACTCAAAACAACCTCTCAGAGGACGCGGCAGCTGAGACTGACTCGGACCTGGCCTGCTGGACTGGCCGGTAATAGCACCTCGAGTAGGAGGCATACTGGATACTGGCGGTGCATAATAGGGCTCCTGAGGTCTAGGAGGAGCTAGAACACTACTGGCTGCTGGAAGAGCTGAATGAACAGGGCGACTCACAAAACTCCTACCATAGCGTGCTATTGGTGCACGAGCTCCTGAATAATGATCAGTCTCTCTAGACCTCTTGGCCTCTCTCTCCGCTCTGTCCCGGTCAAACATGCCATCCACTCTCCTGCAATGCTCACTGCCTGTTGATAAGTGATGTCCATCTCCAACTCCCTGGCCATACTGGTCTGAATACTGGGGTGGAGTCCCTCAATGAAGCGACGAACCCTCTCTCTGACTGTAGCAACCAGAGCCTGCGCATGGTGAGCTAACTCACTGAAACGAACTGCATACTCCGACACAGTCATAGCACCCTGACGCAACAGCTCAAACTCTGCTCGCCATGCATCCCTGAGGCTCTGAGGAACATACTCACGCAAGAACATCTCTGAAAAATGAGTCCAAGTGAGTGAGGCTTCCTCGTCTGGACTACTCAACTCATAGGCACGCCACCACTGATATGCAGCTCCCCTTAGTTGGAAAGCGGTGAAAGAAACCCCACTCATCTCCACAATGCCCATAGTGCGGAGAATACGATGACACTACTCAAGAAAACCCAGAGCATCATCTGAAGCTAGTCCGCTGAAAGTAGCTGGGTGGTACTTCTTGTACCTCTCAAGTCTGAGCTGCTCTGCCTCAGAAGCAGCTACCCTGATCTTATGCTGAACCGGAGCCACTAGGGGCATAGGAATATACTCTGGGACCTGACATGGACCCGCTGCTCAGGAGTGCGGGTTGCAGGAGTTTGTGCCCCTCCCCCGGTCTGAGATGTAGCGGGAGCTATCGGAAATAGTCCAGCCTGAGCCAGAGTGCTGAACACGCTCAAGAACTGAGCTAAAGTCTCCTGGAGGGCTGGAGTAGCAATAGGGATCTCCGGTGCTGGCCCTCAAACTGGAGCTGCTGGGGGCTCCTCTAACGCAGCTCTCGCAGGTGCTCGGGCTGCACCACGTGGTCGTCCTCTACCCCGACCCGGCCTCTAGCGGCTCTAACAGGGGGCTCGGGTGCCTGATCGCCTGTCCTCCCAGTATGGGTCCTCGCCATCTGTGAGAAAGAATAGAATAGAATCTTAGAATATTTGGTGTCAATAACTTGCACGACAAGGAAATCAAAGAAATATGATTGTTCTTAACAGTTACATAGCCTCCCGAAGATAAGTACAGACGTCTTCGCACCGATCCGCGAGACTCTAATAAATCGGCTTGTGACTCGTGACTCCTATGAACCTAGTGCTATGATACCAACTTGTCACGACCTAAACTAACCCTCTGTAAGTTGTCATTATGGCACCTAGTCTTTACGACTAGGTAAGCCTAATATTACGAAAAATATAAAGAAAATACAATATTTTAAAGATAACCAGCATATTGTGAATAGCCAAGAGTAATACCACTCGACATATACAAAATAATTTCCCAAGACCGGGAATATCACTAAGTCATAAGCTACTATAATCTATGTAGCTCTATACAAAAGTCTGAAAATAATAAAGAAAGTCTCTAGGCGAGGGAGTAGAAGGGGACTCCGAAGATCTGCGGATGCAAGCAGAAGTACCTTGAAGTCTCCTAGAATCAACAGCACGCACTAGCCCCAAGGCTGATAGCTCGTTCCTGGATCTGCACATGAAAGCATGTACAGGAAAGTGCAAGAGTACACCACAATAGTACCCAGTAAGTGCCAGCCTAACCTCGATCGAATAGTGACGAGGTCAGGTCAAGGACCTACCGGAGTAAATATAATAAATTAAACAGAAAAAGGTATAAGTAAAATTTATGATAACATAGTTAAAGAAACTCTCGAAAATTTAACAATTAAGGGAGTCCTCGACTCAGAACAAGGTAACACATAGGAGAATCTCCCGGGATACCATCCCGTTGTTCCAAATGAATATGCAGTACAGGGGGATCTCCCGGAATACGTCTGTAGTCCCAAAGTAAATATGCAGTGCTGGGGGATCTCCCGAAATACGTCCATAGTCCCAAAGTAAAAATGCAATACAAGGGGATCTCCCGGAATACGTCTGTAGTCCCAAAGTAAATATGCAGTGCTGGGGGATCTCCCGAAATACGTCCATAGTCCCAAAGTAAAAATGCAATACAAGGGGATCTCCCGGAATACGTCTGTAGTCCCAAAGTAAATATGCAGTGCTGGGGGATCTCCCGAAATACGTCCATAGTCCCAAAGTAAAAATGCAATACAAGGGGATCTCCCGGAATACGTCTGTAGTCCCAAAGTAAATATGCAGTGCTGGGGGATCTCCCGAAATACGTCCATAGTCCCAAAGTAAAAATGCAATACAAGGGGATCTCCCGGAATACGTCTGTAGTCCCAAAGTAAATATGCAGTGCTGGGGGATCTCCCGAAATACGTCCATAGTCCCAAAGTAAAAATGCAATACAAGGGGATCTCCCGGAATACGTCTGTAGTCCCAAAGTAAATATGCAGTATAGGAGGATCTCCTGGTCAAGTAGTGACGAGGTCAGGTCAAGGACCTACCGGAGTAAATATACTAAATTAAACAGTAAAAGGTATAAGTAAATTTTTTGATAACACAGTTAAAGAAACTCTCGAAAATTTAACACTTAAGGGAGTCCTCGACTCAAAACAAGGTAACATAGAGGAGAATCTCCCGGGATACCGTCCCATAGTTCCAAATGAATATGCAGTATAAGGGGATCTCCCGGAATACGTCCGTAGTCCAAAAGTAAATATACAGTACTGGGGGATCTCCCGGAATGCGTTCGTAGTCCCAAAGTAAATATGCAATGTTGGGGGATCTCCCGGAATACGTCCATAGTCCCAAAGTAAATATGCAGTACAGGGAGATCTCCCGTAATACGTCTGTAGTCCCTATTTAAATATGCAACGCAACATAAAATGGCAGGTATGGCATCGAGTTATACAGTTTATACTGAACAAATATAAGAAAAGTAGGGACTTAACTAAGCATGGCACACAGAATGTCAGTTAAAGCACGTAAGCTTGTTTCTCTAGCCTAAGTTTAACAATTAAACGTATTAGTGCAATTTAATAAGGAAAACCAGTTTATGATTTAGAAGGAAAAAACGGGATTTTTGAAATAATAGCCCGTGTACGTACTCGTTACCTCACATACACGGCACCCACACATCAATTAATATCAAACATCTTAAAGGAAAGTTCCCAACACAAGGTTAGGCAAGCCACTTACCTCAAACCGCTCACATTACTTCGATATCACGCTTTTGCCACGAGTATTCGACTCCAAATGGACTGAATCTATTCAAATAACATAATGTAAATATAACTACAAGTAACTAATGTAGCTAATTAATTCGAAGCTAAAGCGTGAAATTAGGAAAAATGCCCAAAAGGTCTCCCCGGGCCCACATCTCGGAACCGGATAAAAATTACAAATTGTGAACACCCATTCACTCACGAGTCTAACCATATCAAATTTACTAAAATCCGAGACCAAATGGTCCTCCAAATCCACAAATCAAACTTCCAAATCCCTAGCCTCTAACTTCCACCTTAAATACACACTAACTAGGTTTGAATATACATGGCAAGGCAAGATTATTGATCAAAAATAAGCATAAGGGACTTACCTCAAGAAATGCCTCGAAAATGCTCTGAACAAAGCGCCCTAAACCGAGTTTGCAAAGTCAAAAATGACAAAAATCGTGAACCCTTCTGTTTAACCACTGCCCAAGTATTTCCGTACCTGCGGAACCTGGGCTCGCACCTGCGGGTACGCTTGTGCGGAAAACGTGCGCATCTGCGCAGTTCACTTTTCCCCCTCTGACTTCGCACCTGCGATGAAAAGGTCTCACCTGCGCGTGCGCGCCTGTGGAAATGTCCTTTGCTTCTGCGTAACTTGCGTATTTGCGAACAGTCTAGTGCTTTTGCGGGCATCACAGATGTGGCCTTTTCCCATGCACCTGCGACCTCTGAACAATCCACCCAACTCCGTTTCTGCACGGATTGTCTCGCACATGCGGGCAGCCTTGCGCAGGTGCGATTACAGCAAAACCACCAAATATTTCTTAAGTTCAAATTCATTCCGTTAAACATCTGAAACACACCCTAGGCCTCCGGGACCTCAACCAAACATACCAACCAATCCTAAAACACCATACAAACTTTGTGGAGCCTTCAAACCACGTCTAACAACACCAAAAACATGAATTAAGCTCGGATTCAAGCCTAAGAATTTAAAATTTTCCAAATTCTACAAACGACGTTGAACCACATCAAATCTAGTCCGAATGACCTCAAATTTTACACAAAGGTCACAAATGACATTATGAAGCTACAGTCACTTTAGGAATTCCATTTTGAGCTCGATATCAAAATTTCCACTTTCGGCCGAAATCGCCGAAAAACTAACGTTCGTCAATTCAAGCTTAAATCTACTACAGACCACCAAAACACATTCTTGACGCGCTCCTAACCCCAAAATCACACAATGGAGCTAACAGAGTCGACATAATTTCATTCCGGATCCAGCTTCACAGAGTTTCAACTACGGTCCAAACTCTAAGGCTTAAACTCACAACTAGGGACTAAGTGTCCCAAAACTCCACGAATTCCATAACCAAACACTCCGGAAAATCCCAAAAGCAGAAACAAATATGGGGAAATCAGATATTAGGGGATCAGAGCTCAAATTCGCAAAATGACCGACCGGGTCGTTACATCCTCCCCCTCTTAATACAATCGTTTGTCCTCGAATGAGTATAAAGACATACCTGAAACTGTGAAAAGATGAGGGTACTGGTTGTGCATATCCTACTCAGTCTCCCAAGTCACCTCCTCGACTGGCTGACCCCTTCACTGGACCTTTGCTGCAGCAATATTTTTTGACCTGAGCTTTCTGACCTGCCTGTCCAAATTGGCTATTGACTCCTCAACATAAGATAGATCTTTGTCCAAGTGGACTAAGCTAACATCCAATACATGAGTCGGATCACTGTGATACTTCAAGTGCATAGACACGTGGAATACCAGGTGAACTCCTGCTAGGCTGGGAGGCAAGGCAAGCTCATCAGCAACCTCCCCAACTCGCTGCAATATCTCAAAGGACCAATGAACCTCGGGCTCAGCTTTCCCTTCTTCCTGAACCCCATGACGCCCTTCATAGGCAATATACGAAGCAATACCCGGCTCACCAACCATAAATTCCAAGACCCGGAATATCACTAAGTCACAAGCTACTATAATCTATGTAGCTCTATACAAAAGTCTGAAGATAACAAAGAAAGTCTCTAGGCGAGGGAGTAAAAGGGGACTCCGAAGATCTGTGGACGCAAGCAGAAGTACCTTGAAGTCTCCAAGAATTAGCAGCACGCACTAACCCCAAGGGTGATAGCTCGTACCTGGATCTGCACACGAAAACATGTGCAGGAAAGGGCATGAGTATACCACACTGGTACCCAGTAAGTGCCAAGCCTAACCTCGGTCGAGTAGTGACGAGGTCAGGTCAAAGCCTTACCGGAGTAAGTATAATATATTAAACAGTAAAAGGTATAAGTAAATTTTACGGTAACACAGTTAAAGAAACTCTCAAATATTTAACAGTTAAGGGAGTCCTCGACTCAGAACAAGGTTACACAGTGGGGAATCTCCCAGGATACCGTCCCATAGTTCCAAATGAATATGCAGTACAGGGGGGTCTCCCGGAATACGTTCGTAGTCCCAAAGTAAATATGCAGTACAGGGGGGTCTCCCGGAATACGTTCGTAGTCCCAAAGTAAATATGCAATGCTAGGGGATCTCCCAGAATACGTCTGTAGTCCCAAAGTAAATATGCAGTGCCGGGGGATCTCCCGGAATACGTATATAGTCCCAAAGTAAATATACAGTATAGGGGGATCTCTCGGAATACGTCTGTAGTCCCAAAGTAAATATGCAGTACAGGGGGATCTCCCGGAATACGCCCGTAGTCCCAATTTAAATATGCAATGCAAGATAAAATGGCAGGTATGGCATCGAGTTATACAGTTTATATTGAACACATATAAGGAAAGTAGGGACTTAACTAAGCATGACACACAGAATGTCAAATATGCAGTTAAAACACGTAAGCATGCTTCTGTATCCTAAGTTTAACAATTAAACGTTTTAGTGCAATTTAATAAGGAAAAACAGTTTATGATTTAGAAGGGGAAAACGGGATTTTTGCAATAATAGCCCGTATATGTACTCGTCACCTCACGTACACGGCGCCCACATATCAATTAATATCAAACATCTTAAAGAAAAGTCCCCAACACAAGGTTAGGCAAGCCACTTACCTCAAACCGCTCAAATCACCTAGATAACACGTGCTTGCCACGAGTAACCGACTCAAAATGGCCCGAATCTATTCAAATAAATTACATAATGTAAATATAACCACAAGTAACTAATTTAGCTAATTAATGCGAAGCTAAAGCGTGAAATTAGGAAAAATGCCCAAAAGGTCTCCCCGGGCCCACGTCTCTGAGTCGGGTAAAAATTACAAATTTTGAACACCCATTCACTCACCAGTCTAACCATGTCAAATTTACTAAAACCCGACACCAAATGGTCCTCCAAATCCACAAATCAAACTTCCAAATCCCTAGCCTCCAACTTCCACCTTAAATACACACTAATTAGGTGGGAATATACATGGCAAGGTAAGATTATTAATAAAAAAAATAAGCACAAGGGACTTACCTCAAGAAATGCCTCGAAAATGCTCTCACAAATCTCCCTAAACCGAGTTTGCATAGTCAAAAATGACAAAAATCGCGAAGCCCTTCGGTTTTAACCACTGCCCAGGTGTTTCCGCACCTGCGGAACTAGGGCTCGCACCTGCAGGTGCACTTGTGCAGAAAAAGTGCGCATCTGCGCAATTCACTTTTCCCCCTCTGCCTTTGCACCTGTGACGAAAGGGCCGCACCTACGTATGCGCGCCTGCGGAAATCTCCTCCGCTTCTCCATAACTTGCGCACTTACGAATAGTCTTGCGCATTTGCGGGCATCGCAGATGCGGCCTTTTCACACGCACCTGCGACCCCTGACCAATCCACCCAACTCCGCTTTTGCGCGGATTTTCTCGCACATACGGGCTCGCACCTGCGGGCAGCCTTGCGCAGGTGCGATTACAACAGAACCGCCAAATATTTCCTAAGTCCAAATTCATTCCTTTAAGCATCTGAAACACACCCAAGGCCCCCGGGACCTTAACCAAACATACTACCCAATCCTAAAATACCATACAAACTTAGTCGAGCCTTCAAACAACGTTGAACAACACCAAAATCATGAATTAAGCATGGATTCAAGCCTAAGAATTTAAAATTTTCCAAATTCTACAAACAATGCGGAACCACATCAAATCTTGTCCGAATAACCTCAACATTTACACACATGTCGCAAATGACATTACGAACCTACATCCACTTTCGGAATTCCATTCCGAGATCGATATCAAAATTTTCACTATCGGCCGAAATCGCCGAAAAACTAACTTTCGCCAATTCAAGCTTAAAGCTACTACAGACCTCCAAAACGTATTCTGGACGTGCCTCTAACCCCAAAATCACTCAACGGAGCTAACAAATCGACAAAATTTCATTACGGATAAGTCTTCACACAGTTCCGACTACGGTTCAAACTCTAAGGTTTAAACTCACAACTAGGGACTAAGTGTCCCAAAACTCCCCGAATTCCATAACCAAACACTCCGGCAAATCCCAAAAGCAGAAACAAATATGGGAAAAGCAGATATTAGGGGATCGGAGCTCAAATTCTTAAAATGACCGGCCGGATCGTTACATAGAGATATCGATTGGGTAACGATTTGTAACTCCTTTATGGTTATATTCCACTAATCTATGGTTGAGTTTATCATTTAATTTTGGATTTTTGGGTTGAAACGTTGGGAATATGGGGGAAAGGTTCTTCAACCGAATTTCTGAGTTTTGATTGGGATTTAGACATTGGATTTGAGTAATTTTGGTACGAGTGAACTCGTGAGTGAATGTGTGTTCGTATTTTGTGACTTTTACCCGATTCTGAGATGTGGGCCCGACTCGACTTTTTAGGAAGGATTTCTGAATTTTTATTAAAATCTTGATTTCAATATTTCATTAAGTAGATTAGTCTATTATAGTTGTATTTATGATATGTAATTAGTTTTAGCTAGATTTGGGCCATTCAGAGTCGGATATTCGTGGAAAAGGCATTGTTACCAATTGATTGAGCTTGGTTTGAGGTAAGTGTCTTGCCTAACCTTATGTGGGGGAAATCCCTTTAGTATTTGGTACTGTTTTGATATGTGAGCATCGTGTACATGAGGTGGCGAGTACGTACACGGGCTAACTGCTTTAAACATTTGATTTCCACTAAGTAATAATCTCATTTTCCTTCTTATTTGAGTCTTATCTGAACTCTGTGCAACATGTTTTAGTGAAATTCATATTTTTTCCTTGACTTGAACTTAGTCTCAATTGTAGTTTTTCCTGTTGTGACTGTTATTTCTGTTGGTTGAGCTGCATATTTATTTTGGGACTACGTAACAGTATTATGGAGACCCTCCTATACTGCATATTTACCTTGGAACTACGGAATGGTATTACGGGAGATCCCCCTATACTGCATATTTACTTTGGGACTACGGAACGGTATTTCAGGAGATCCCCCTGTCTTACATATTTACTTTGGGACTATGGAAGGGTATTCCGGGAGATCCCCCTACACATTTACATTTGGGACTACGAGATGGTATCTCGGGAGATTCCCTGTTGTATTTCTGTGTACTAAGCTGTTACCTTCTATGATTTCTTTCTTGTTAAAATTTAGTCTTTATTTTACTGCGATATTTCATTCTTGCCTTGCCTTATTATTATTTATACCAGTAGGTTCCTGACCTAACCTAGTCACTACTCGACCGAGGTTAGGCTTGGCACTTACTGGGTACCGATTGTGATGTAGTCATGCTACTCTTCTGCATATATTATTCGTGTGCAGATCCAGGTGCTCCTTATCATCCACAATATCAGTGAGCCAGGACAACTTTGGAGACTTCAAGGTATATTTGTCGGGTCCGCAGACCTCAGAATCCTCTTCAAGGTATATTTCTTATGTCCATTATCTTCCGTATTTTTCTTTTGTTAGACTCTGATATATAGAGACACTAGATTTTCCTTCTGTAATTTGTGATTCATGATGTTCCGGGTTTTGGGATTTCTATGTATTTGTTTTTAATAGTTGGTTATTGTACATGCCGAGCGACATGTTGCCCAGTATGTTGCTATTGTTATAGTTAGTTGTCAAATTTATGTTTTCATTTCATTATTCCCCAAATGTTAGGCTTACCTAGTCGTAGAGACTAGGTGCCGTCACGGCATCATACGGAGGGAAAATTGGGTCGTGACAAGTTGGTATCAGAGCTCTAGGTTTGTAGGTGTCGTGAGTCACAAGCCAGTTTATTAGAGTCTCACGGATCGGTACGGAGACGTCTGTACTTATCTTCGGGAGGCTATGGAACTGTTAGGAAAGTTTCACTACTTTGATTCCTTATCATGCGAAAATTGTTGACTTCAAAAAATTCTAAACTTCTGTATTCTATTCTCCCACAAATGATGAGGACACGTACAAACGGATCTGATGACCAGGCACCCGTGTCCCCTGCTAGATCCGCGAGAGGCCGGGGCCGGGGTAGAGGCCAAGGACGTCCACATGGTGCAGCCAGAGCACCTTCACGAGCTACTACAGAGGAGCCCCCAGTAGCTCCAGCTGGAGGATAGACACCTGAGGTACCTGTTTCTGCACTATCCCTCCAAGAGGCTCCAGCCGAGTTTCTCAGCATGTTCAGCACCTTAGCTCAGGCTGGATTGATTCCACTTGCTCCTACCACATCTCAAGCCGGGGGAGGAGCACAGACTTCCATCACCAGTACTCCAGAGCAGCGGGTTCAAGTCGACCAGGTTCCAGAGATTGTACCAATGCAGCCGATAGCTCCAGCTCAGCCTGAGGTTAGGGCAGCAGCTTCTGAGGTGGAGCAGCTCAGACTTGAGAGGTACAAGAAGTACCACCCACCTACCTTCAGCGAATTGGATACAGATGATGCTCAGGGTTTTCTAGAGGAGTGCCATCGTATTCTCCGTGCCATGGGCATAGCGGAGACGAGTGAGGTTTCTTTTACTACATTCCAGTTTAGATGAGAAGCCTATCAGTGGTGGCATGCTTATGAGACGAGTAGTCTGGATGAGGCAGTTTCATTTACATGGACTCAATTCTCTGACATGTGTTTGAGAGAGTATGTCCCTCAGAGCCTCAGGGACTCATGAGGCGCGGAGTTTGAGCAGCTGCACCAGGGTGCTTTGACTGTTTCAGAGTATGTAGTTTGCTTCGGTGATTTGGGTTCGACGGTTTATTGAGGGACTCCACCCCAGTATCTGGATTAGTATGGAGAGGGAGTTGGAGATGGATATTTCTTATCAGCAGATTGTAATTATCGCCAGGATATTGGAGGGCATGCTTGCCCGGGATTGAGAAGAGAAGGAGGCCAAGCGGTCTCGAAAGACTAGTTCTTAGTCTGGTGCTCGTACCCCAAGAACTCGCCATGGTAGGGGTTATGTGAGTTGCCCCGTTCATTCAGCTCTTCCATCCTCCAGTGGTGTTCCCGCCCCTTTTAGGCCCCAGGAGCCTTATTATGCACCGCCATTATCTGGTGTGCCTTCTTCATGGGGTGTTCCTAGTGGCCAGTTTAGCAGATATAGCCCGAGCCAGCCATAGCAGCCACGCCCTCCCAGAGCTTGTTTTGCGTGTGGCAACACTCGCCATATGGTGAGGGATTGCCCTAGATTTAGGAGGGGTGCACCTCCACAGACTTCTCACTCACAACGTGCTCCACCGGGTCCTCAGGCTATGATTATAGCACCAGCTGCCACCCCAACTGCTCAGCCAGCCCAAGGTAGAGGTTGGGGAGGTAGAGGTTGCCCTAGAGGGGGAGGCCAGGCAAGATATTATGCCATTCCTACTCTTATTGAGGCAGTTGTTTCTGATTCTGTCATTACAAGTATTGTTCCAGTCTATCATAGAGATGCGCCGGCATTATTTGACCCAGGCTCTACATATTCCTATGTGTCCTCTTATTTTTCCACATATTTGGGTATATCTCGGGATTATTTGAGTTCCCCTATTTATGTGTCTACTCCTGTGGAAGATTCTCTTGTTGAGGACCGCGTGTATCGACCGTGTTTGATTTCTCTTAGTGGTTTTGAGACCAGAGCCTATTTATTATTGCTCAGCATGGTGGACTTTGATATTATTTTGGTCATGGACTGGTTGTCTCCCCATTATGCTATTCTTTATTGTCACGCTAAGACCATGACGCTGGCTATGCTATAATTTCCATGATTAGAGTGGAGAGGTGCCTTAGAGTATACTCCCAGTAGAGTTATTTCATTTCTTAAAGCTCAATGAATGGTTAAGAAGGGGTGTGGAACGTATCTAGCTTATGTGAGAGATGTCAGTATTGATACCCCTACAGTTGAGTCAGTTCCAGTAGTGAGGGACTTTCCAGATGTGTTTCCAACTGATCTTCCAGGCATGCCGCCTGACAGAGATACTGATTTTGGCATTGATCTGTTGCCGGGCACTCAGCACATCTCTATTCCTCTGTATCGTATGGTTCCTCCTGAGTTGAAAGAGTTGAAGGAGCAGTTATAGAATTTGCTTGATAAGGGCTTCATTCGGCCTAGTGTATCACATTGGGGTGCTCCTGTCTTGTTTGTGAAGAAAAATGATAGTTCTATGCGTATGTGCATTGATTATCTCCAGTTGAACAAAGTCACAGTGAAGAACCGGTATCCTTTGCCTCGTATTGATGACATATTTGATTAGTTACAGGGTCCCATAGTGTTTTCCAAGATTGACTTGCATTCAGGTTATCATCAGTTGAAGATTCGGGAGCTAGATATTCCGAATACTGCTTTCAGGACCAGATATGGTCACTATGAGTTTCTTGTTATGTCTTTTGGGATGACCAATACCCCGGCAACCTTTATGCACTTGATGCACAATGTGTTCTAGCCTTATCTCGGCTCATTCTTCATTATGTTTATTGACGACATTCTGGTGTACTCTCGGACTCGGGAGGATCATGAGCAGCACCTGAGGACTGTGCTTCAGGCCTTGAGAGAAAAGAAGTTATATGCAAAATTTTCAAAGTGTGAGTTTTGGCTAGACTCAGTGGCATTCTTGGGTCATATAGTATCGAGTGATGGGATCGAGCTGGATCTGAAGAAGATTGAAGCAGTGTAGAGTTGGCCCAGACCGTCCTCAGCTACAGAGATCCAGAATTTTCTTGGTTTGGCGGGGTATTACCGTCGATTTGTTGAGGGTTTCTCATCTATTGCAGCACCTATGACCATGCTGACCTAGAAGGGTGCTCTGTTTAGGTGGACAGAGGAATGTGAGGAGAGCTTTCAGAAGCTCAAGACAACTTTGACTACAACCCCAGTATTGGTATTGCCTACAGGTTCGGGGTCTTATACTGTATATTGCGATGCATCACGGATTAGTCTCGGTGCGGTGTTGATGCAAGATAGTAGGGTGATTGCCTACGCGTCCAGACAGTTGAAGGTGCATGAAAAAAACTATCATTTCCATGACCTTAAGTTAGCAGCTATTTTTCATGCCTTAAAGATTTGGTGGCATTATTTGTACAGTGTTCCTTATGAGATTTACACCAATCACCAGAGTTTGCAACATCTGTTCAAGCAGAAGGATCTTAATTTGCGTTAGAGAAGGTGGTTGGAGCTGCTTAAGGATCATGATATCATCATTTTGTACCACCCTGGGAAGGACAATGTGGTGGCCGATGCTTTGAGTCGTCGGGCATAGAGTTTGGGGAGCTTAGCATATATACCAGTAGCAGAGAGGCCCATGGCATTGGATGTTCAGACCTTAGCCAGCCAGTTTGTGAGATTGGATATTTCTGAGCCGAGTCGAGTATTGACTTGTGTGGTCTCTCGATCTTCTCTTTATGATCGTATCAGGGAGCGTCAGTATGATGACCCCATCTGCTTGTCCTTAAGGACACGGTCCATCACAGTGATGCTAAGGAGGTCACTATTAGAGATGATGGTGCATTGAGGATGTAGGACAGGATATGTGTGCCCAATGTAGATGGTTTGCATGAGTTGATTCTCTAGGAGGCTCACAGTTTGCGGTACTCTATTCATCCGAGTGCTGTAAAGATGTATCAGGACTTGAGACGACATTACTGGTGGAGGATAATGATGAAGGACATAGTAGAGTATGTGGCTCGATGTCTGAATTGCCAGCAAGTACAATATGAGCATCAGCGACCAGGTGGATTTCTTCAAAAGTTAGAGATTCCAGAGTGGAAATGGGAGAGGATCATGATGGATTTTGTTGTTGGACTTCCACGGACTCAAAGAAAGTTTGATGCAGTTTGGGTGATAATAGATAGGCTGACCAAGTCAGTTCATTTCACTCTTATGATGACTACCTATTCTTCCGAGCAGTTGGCTCGAATTTATATCTGTGAGATCGTCAGGCTTCATGGCATAGCGGTATCTATCATCTCTGACCGGGGTATACAGTTTACATTATGATTATGGAGAGTTGTACAGCAGGATTTGGGTACTTGGGGTGAGTTGAGCACAACATTTCACCCTCAGACGGACGGACAGTCCGAGCGCACTATTCAGATACTAGAGGATATGCTTCGCGCTTGTGTGATAGATTTTGGGGGTGCTTGGGACCAGTTCTTTCCACTTGCGAAGTTTTCTTACAACAACAGTTATCCGTCCAGCATTCAGATGGCACCGTATGAGGCTCTGTATGGTAGGTGGTGTTGGTCCCCAGTGGGTTGGTTCGAGCCGGGCGAGGTCAGATTATTGGGTAAGGACTTGGTTCAGGATGCCTTTGATAAGGTTAAGGTGATTCAGGATAGACTTCGCACAGCCCAGTCCAGACAGAAGAGTTACACGGACCGAAAGGTTTGCGATGTTGCATTCATGGTTGGAGAGCGTTTCTTGCTCCGGGTTTATCCTATGAAGGGCATTATGAGGTTCATAAAGAGGGGCAAGCTGAGCCCAAGGTTTATTGGTCCCTTTGAGGTGGTGCGGCGAGTTGGGAAAGTTGCTTATGAGCTTGCCCTACCTCCCAACCTAGCAGGAGTTCATCTGGTATTTCATGTTTTGATGCTCTGGAAGTATCACATCGATCCGTCTCATGTATTTGATTTCAGCTCAGTCAAGTTGGACAAGGATCTATCTTATGTTGAGGAGCCAGTGGCTATTTTAGATAGGCAGGTCAGAAAGCTAAGGTCAAAGAACATTACTTTCGTGAAGGTTCAGTGGAGGGGTCAGTCGGTTAAGGAGGCGACTTGGGAGACCGAACATGATATGTGCAGCCGTTATCCTCATCTTTTCACCACTTCAGGTATGTCTCTATACTCGTTCGAGGATGAACGATTATTTTAAGAGGGGGATGATGTAATGACTCGGCCGGTTGTTTTGAGAGTAATAGCACCGATCTCCTATTTACTGCTTCTCCCATATCTATTTCTGCTATTGTGATTTGCCGGGAGGTTTCGTTTTGGTTTTTAGAGTGTTTTGGGACACTTAGTCCCTAAATGAAGGTTTAAGCCTTAGGATTTGGACCGTAGTCGGAACTATGTGAAGACGACTCCGGAATGGCACTCAGTCAATTCTGTTAGCTTCGTTAGGTGATTTTTGGCTTAGGGGTGTGTCCGGATTTTGTTTTGGAGGTCCGTAGTTTATATAGGCTTGAAATGGCAAAAGTCGAATTTTTGGAGATTTGGACCAGTAGTGGAAATTTTGATATCGGGGTCGGATTCCAATTTCAGAAGTTGGAGTAGGTCCACAATGTTGAATATGACTTATGTGCAATATGTGGGGTCAATCGGACGTGGTTTGATAGGTTTTGGCATCGATTGTGGAAATTTGAAGTCAAGTTCTTTAAGTTTGAATTGGAGGGTGATTCGTGATTTTAGCATTGTTTGATGTGATTTGAGGGATTGACTAGGTTTGTATGGTATTTTAGGACTGGTTGGTATGTTTGGTTGAGGTCCCGGTGGCCTCGGGTGTGTTTCAGATGCTCAACGGGCCATTTTGGACTTAAGGAAGATAGTAGATTTTTTCGGTGTTTTGTTGCAGACTTTTTCTTCATCGTGTTCACGAGGGAGGTCTCGCGATAGCGTAAGGCAATATGAGAGGCCAGCCAAAGTTGTTCTTAGCGTTCACGAATTTGAGGATGTGATCGAGTAAGCTAGCTGGGTGAGAGGATGGAATTTTTCTTCGCGTTCACGGATAGGGGCATGCGAACACGTAGTGAAGTGAGGTGCTACTTCACGAACGCAGAGGCAAGGTTGCGTTCACGTAGGGTTAAGTGGACCAAAGTTGGGCCACGCACTTTGCTCACCGCAAACGCGTAGGGTTGTTCGTGATCGCGTAAGTATGTGAGTCAAAGCATCGCGTTCGCGTGGTATTTTATGCGTTCGCGTAGAGTTAATCCTGAGGCAGCAAAGTTGTTCTTCGCGATCGCGAGGCTATTTCCACAATCACGGTTAAGGAAATGTCTGGGCAGTAATAAAGTTTCCAAAATGAGGGTTTTGCCATTTTATCAAAAACTTGAGTTGAGAGCTCGGCTTTGGACGAGATGTTTTAGGGATATTTAGAGATATCGAATGGGTAACGATTCTTAACTACTTTATGGTTATTTTCCACTAATCTATAGTTCATTTCATCAATTAATTTCGGAATTTTGGGTTGTAAAGTTGGGAAAATGGGGGAAAGGTTCTTCAACCGGATATCTGAGTTTTGATTGGGATTTAGACATCGGATTTGAGTAATTTTGGTACGAGTGAACTCATGAGTGAATGGGTGATCGTATTTTGTGACTTTTACCCGATTCTGAGACGTGGACCCTGATCGACCTTTTAGCACGGATTTCGGAATTTTTATTAAAATCTTGATTTCAATATTTCATTAATTAGATTAGCTTATTATAGCTGTATTTATGATATGTAATTGTTTTTGGATAGATTTAGGCCATTCGGAGTTGGATATTCATGGAAAAGGCATTGTTACCAATTGATTGAGCTTGGTTAGAGATAAGTGGCTTGCCTAACCTTGTGTGGGAGAAATCCCCTTAGGATTTGGTACTGTTTTGATATGTGAGCGCCGTGTATGTGAGGTGACGAGTACGTACACTAGCTAATTGCTATAAAAACCCGATTTCTACTAAGTAATAACCTGTGTTTCCTTCTTATTTGAGTCTTACCAACATGTGTCCTCTTAGACTAAAATAGCATGCCTACTTGCCTTAATTGTTTATTTGAACTCCGTGCAACATGCTTTAGTGAAATTCCTGTTTCTTCCTTGACTTGAACTTAGTCTCAATTGTAGTTTTTCCTGTTGTAACTGTTATTTCTGTTGGTTGAGATGCATATTTACTTTGGGATTACGGAACGGTATTACGGGAGATCCCCCTATACTGCATATTTACTTTGGGACTACGGAACGGTATTCCAGGAGATCCCCATGTCTTGCATATTTACTTTGGGACTATAGAACAGTATTCCGGGAGATCCCCCTGTCTTGCATATTTACTTTGGGACTACAGAATAATATTTTGGTAGATCCCCTTGCGCATTTATGTTTGGGACTACGAAATGGTATCTCGGGAGATACCCTGTTATATTTCTGTGTACTGAGTTATTACCTTCTATGAATTCTTTCTTGTTAAAATCCAGTGTTAATTTTACTGCAATATTTCATTCATGCCTTGCCTTATTGTTATTTATACCAGTAGGGTCCCGACCTGACCACATCACTACTCGACCGAGGTTAGGCTTGGCACTTACTGGGTACCGATTGTGGTATACTTATGCTACTCTTCTATATATGTTTTTCGTGTGCACATCCAAGTGCTCCTTATCAGTCGCACTATCAGTGAGTCGGGATAGCTTTGGAGACTTAAAGGTATATCTGCCGCATTCGCAGATCTCGGAGTCCCCTTCTACTCTTTCCCATGTCCATTATCTTTCGTATTTTTCTTTTGTTAGACTCTCATGTATAGAGATACTAGATTTTCCTTCTATAGTATGTGATTCATGATGTTCTGGGTTTTTGGATTGCTGTGTATTGTTTTTGAATAGTTGGTTCTTGTACATGCCAAGCGACATGGTACCCACTATGTCGCTATTGTTACAGTTAGTTGTTAAATATATGTTTGTATTTTATTATTCCGCATGTATTAGGCTTACCTAGTCGTAGAAACTAGGTGCCGTCACGATGTCATACGGAGGGGAAATTGGGTCGTGACACATTTGCAGCTCTGCTTCTGCTCCACATTTCCTCAACATCTTAATGGAAGCTTTTGCCTCCTCCATACGCCTTTTCATAATGAGAAAACCTGGGGTCTCACTAAGAAAGAAAGACAGTACAAGAAATGGCAAAAAAACAAATCCACAACTGGAAAAGGACCATCTCTAACCATAACAGAAGTTGTGACATTCTACCATATTTACTGCTTTCGTGCTGGTACTGCCCCAAAGCAACATGGAGTTATAAGCAAGGGAAATCCACTTTGGTGCCTTTCCAACATTGATGTCACTCAATATAATGGGAATCACCACTAAGATTGTAACTTGTTTAAGTGTGACATGCAATATGAAGCACAAAACATTTAAAACTATATATTATGATATTTCCTATTTCACAAGATAGAAAATGCTAATAATGGTTAGTTTAATAATACTAACCTTGAACACTAGTATTTCCAGCAACTAATTTGGCACAAGACAATGGATAAAAGATTAAACCTACATTAACTCATCCTCCACGACGGGGGCAAAGATATATTTAAAGTAAATACATCTTATTGCGAATATTATAATAAAAGAATTTATGTGCATATTAGAGAGATTAATGTTACTTGATGAGTAGTTTTCACAAAAAATAAAGTAAATATGAGATTTTAGTCCTTAAAGAAGTTAACAATTGAGTCATGTGCATGTTATGTGCATCTTTTTCCATGTGAAAGCACTACTAGGGTGAGGTTTTATTTTTGCGTAAATTATTTTAGTAATAATAATATGTGCATAATGCTAGCATGAAATTCAGTTTAGTAGATTCCAATTAAATATGAAAGAAAATCAAAGTCACTTGATAGACATTTCTATCATTCTTCAGTAAGGATTTGGCTTGCACTTTGTGTGAGAGAGAGAGAGAGTGAGAGAGAGAGAGAGAGAGACTCAGTGAAGAATATCTCATGTCTTTTAACTACACCTACATTATCAAGGTAATCAACTAAAAAATGGATTCCACGTAGCAATGTGTTACTTGAAACCTCCCTAAATCTATTGGTTGGTTAATATGCAGATTTAAGCTCCTCATCTGCCACATAGGTAAAGTGTTGTTGCCATCCTAGAAAAGAACATATACCCCAAATCTCAGGAATACATAAGAACAGTAAATGTAAATTATAATTTTATAGTAAAAAAATAACTTACAGCTACACGGCTTCACCATTGCCATCTTTTGGAAGAAACCTCTTCTAAAACCAATATTATTTGAAGAGAGCTTCCTCAACTCCTTCGCCATCTTTCTTTTCTCTCTCGGGCAAAAATTTATAAATTGAGAAGCCCATTCCCAATGTTAGAGCAGTAAATAGCATGGATACCCATGCCTTGAGAGCACAAAGGATCACCAGAACGAATGGATTCATGATTAGGGACATGAGCAAATATATGCTTGTCTCCCAGCATGCGCCTAACACCCTAATCTCTTTGACGTACGATTCTTCAGTCCACGTAGAAGACCCCGAGAATATTGAATAGCAGACTTTGAGGGGATGGCAAATGCCATGCCAGCATAGGCACTCTTTTGGCTCAGTTGAAAGATATAGTCTCCTACCAAAATGAAGAGACCCAACAAGGAAACCTGAAAAAATTCGAGAAAAGTGATATCAAATTTGATATGCTATATTTCAGTTAATAAAAATTAATCTATATAAAGGAAACCTAAATAAGAAAGAAATGAAGAAGTCCATGTGCTAAAATCACGATTAAACATGCTGAGACATCTGCAGCTCTGCTTCTGCTCCACCTTTCCTAAACATATTAGGGGACGTTTTTGCCTCCTCCATACGCCCTTCCTTAATGAAAAATCTTGGGGTCTCATTAAGAAAGAAAGATAGTACAAAAAGTAGCAAAGCAAAAACCCACGACTGGCAAAGGACAATCTCTAACCATAATAGAAGTTGTGACATTCTGCCATATTTACGGCTTTTGTGCTGGTACTGCTCCAAAGCATCATGGAGTTATAAGCAAGGAAAATCCACTTTGGTGCCTTTCCAACATTGATGTCACTCAATATAATGGGAATCACCACTAAGATTGTAACTTGTTTAAATGTGACAGCAATATGAAGTACAAAAGATTTAATACTATATATTATGACATTTCCTATTTCACAACATAGAAAATGCTAATAATGGTTAGTTTAATAATACTAACCTTGAACACTAGTATTTCCAGCAACTAATTTGGAACAAGCCAATGGAGAAAAGATTAAACCTATATTAACTCATCCTCCACGACCAGGGCATGGTTATATTTAAAGTAAATAAATCTTATTACGAATATTATAATAAAAGCATTTATGTGCATACTAGAGATATTAATGTTACTTGATGAGTTATTTTTACAACAATAAAGTTAATATGAGATTTTAGTCCTTAAAGAAGTTAACAAATGAGTCATGTGCATGTTATGTGCATCTTTGTCCATGTGAAAGCACTATTAGGGTGATGTATTATTTTTGCGTAAATTATTTTAGTAATAACAATATGTGCATAATTCTAGTATAAAATTTATTTAAGTAGATTCTAATTAAATATGAATGAAAAATCAAAGTTACTTGATAGCTAATTCTATCGTTTTTCAGTAAGGCTTTGGCTTGAACTTGCAAAGAGAGAGAGTCTCAATGAAGAATATCTCATGTCTTTCAACTACGCCTACATTAGCAAGGTAATCAACTAAAGATTTGATTCCCCGTAGCAATGTATTACTTGAAACCTCCCTAAAGCCATCGGTTGTTTAATATGCAGAATTAATCTCCGGATCTGCCACATAGGTAGAGTGTTGCTATCATACTAGAAAAGAATATATACCCAAAATCTCAAGAATACATAATAACAATAAATATAAATTATAATTTTACAGTAAAAGAATAACTTACAGCTACACGGCTTCAACATTACCATCCTTTGGAAGAAACCTCTTTCAAAAACAAATGTTATTTGAAGAGATCTTCCTTAACTCCTTCAGCATCTTCTTTTCTCTCTCGGGAAAAATTTATAAATTGAGAAGCACATTCCTAATGTCATAGCTGCAAATAGCATGAATATCCAAGCCTTGAGAGCACAAAAGAGCAGCAAAATGAAAGGAATCATGATTAGGGACATGAGCAAAGATATGCTCATCTACCAGCATGTGCCTAACGCCCTAATCTCTTCCACGTACGATTCTTCAGTTCACTCAGAAAGGCCCCGAGAACATTAAATAGCAGCTTATGGGGGGGATGGCAGATGCCATACCAACATACACACTTTTTTGGCTTAGTAGAAAGATATAGTCTCCTGCCAAAACGAAGAGACCCAGCAAGGTAACCTGGAAAAATCCAAGAAAAGTGATATCAAATTAGATATACTATATTTCATCTAATAAAAATTAATCTATATAAAGTAAACCTAATTAAGAAATAAATGATTAATTACATGTGCTAAAATCATGCTTATGCATGCCGAGACTAGAGTCATCCGGCGACCGAAGAAGTTGTAACCCGAATAAGTGAGTCCAGCAACTCCGGCAATGAGCGGAGCCACGAATGAGGCATTATAGGTGTATCTAGCTGCCTGCAGAAGTAATGATCCAAAGAATAGTAATGATTCTAAGCCCAACACTTGCTGGAAAATTTGAGCCACTATGTTAAGCAGTAAAAGTGGCGAGTATGACAATTTCTTTCTTTTCCTTTTGCCTTCATTTTCCATCATGCCTACCAATATTTGTAGCTCTACTTCTGCTCCACATTTCCTCAACATCTTAAGGGACTCTTTTGCCTCCTCCATACACCATTTCTTAATGAGAAACCTCGGGGTCTCACTAAGAAAGCAAGACAGTACAAGAAGTGGCAAAGCCAAAAATCCACTACTGGCAAAGGACCATCTCCAATCATAACGAAAGTTGTGACATTCTGCCATGTTTGCTGCTTTGTTACTAGTACTTCCCCATAGTATTATGGGCTTCTAAGCAAGGAAAATCCACTTTGGTGACTTTCCAACATTGATATCACTCAATATAATTGGAATCGCCTACATGATTGTAATTTGCTTAAGTGTGACATGCAATATAAAGCACAAAAGTTTTAAAATAATATATTCTAATATTTCCTATTTCACAACATAGAAAATGATAATAATGGTTAGTTGGATACTACTAACCTTGAACACTCATATTTCCGGCAACTAATTTGGCACAATTTAATGGAGAAAAGATTAACCCTACATTAACTCATCCTCCACGACCAGGGCAAAGATATATTTAAAGTAAATAAATCTTAATACAAATATTATAATAAAAATATTTATGTGCATACTAGAGAGATTAATGTTACTTGATGAGTAATTTTCACAACAATAAAGTAAATATGAGATTTTAATCCTTAAACAAGTTAACAAATGAGTCATGTGCATGTTATGTGCATCTTTTTCCATGTGAAAGCACTACTAGGGTAAGGTTTTATTTTTGCATAAATTATTTTAGTAATAATAATAAGTGCATAATGCTAGCATAAAATTTAGTTTAGTAGATTCCAATTAAATATGAAAGATAATCAAAGTCACTTGATAGACATTTCTATCATTCTTCAGTAAGACTTTGGCTTGCACTTGCAAAGAGAGAGAGAGAGACTCAATGAAGAATATCTCATGTCTTTCAACTACGCCTACATTAGCAAGGTAATTAACTAAAAATTTGATTCCCCGTAGCAATGTATTACTTGAAACCTCCCTGAAGCCATCGGTTGGTTAATATGAAGAATTAATCTCCGGATCTGCCACATAGGTAGAGCGTTGTTGTCATCCTAGAAAAAGACATATACCCAAAATCTCAAGAATACATAATAACAATAAATATAGTAAACAATAACTTACAACTACACGGCTTCAACATTGCCATCTTTTGGAAGAAACCTCTTTCAAAACCAATGTTATTTGAAGAGATCTTCCTTAACTCCTTCAGCATCTTTCTTTTCTCTTTCGGGAAAAGTTTATAAATTGAGAAGCACATTTCTAATGTCAGAGCATCAAATAGCATGAATATCCAAGCCTTAGAGCACAAAAGAGCAATAAAATGAAAGGATTCATGATTAGGGACATGAGCAAAGATATGCTCGTCTCCCAGCATGTGCCTAACGCCCTAATCTCTTCGGCGTACGATTCTTCAGTCCACTCAGAAAGGCCCCGAGAACATTGAATAGAATCTTATGAGGGGGATAGCAAATTCCATACCAACATAGGTACTCTTTTGGCTCAGTGGAAAGATATAGTCTCCTACCAAAAGGAAGAGACCCAGCAAGGAAACCTGAAACAATCCAAGAAAAGTGATATCAAATTAGATATGCTATATTTCAGTTAATAAAAGTTAATCTATATGAAGGAACACTAATTAATAAATAAATGAAGAAGTACATGTGCTAAAATCATGCCTATGCATGCCGAGACTAGATTCATCCGTCGGCCGAAGAAGTTATAACTCGGATAAGTGAGTCCAGCAACTCCAGCTCGAACATCTTCGGCAATGAGCGGAGCAACAAATGAGGCATTATAGGTGTATCTAGCTGACTGCAGAACTAATGGTCCAAAGAATAGTAATGATTCTAAACCCAACACTTGCTGGAAACTTTGAGTCACTATGTTAAGCCGTAAAAGTGGCGAGTGTGACAATTTCTTTCTTTTCCTCTTGCCTTCATTTTCCTTCATGCCTGCCAACATTTGTAGCTCTACTTCTGCTCCACATTTCCTCAACATCTTAAAGGACTCTTTTGCCTCCTCCATACACCATTTCTTAATGAGAAACCTCTGGGTCTCACTAAAAAAGAAAGACAGTACAAGAAGTGGCAAAGCCAAAAATCCACTACTGGCAAAGGGCCATCTCCAACCATAACGGAAGTTGTGACATTCCGCCATGTTTACGGCTTTGGTACTAGTACTTCCCCATAGCATTATGGTTTTATAAGGAAAATCCACTATGGTACCTTTTCAACATTGATATTACTCAATATAATGGGAATCGCCTGCATGATTGTAATTTGCTTAAGTGTGACATGCAATATGAAGCACAAAAGTTTTAAAACTATATATTCTAATATTTCCTATTTCACAACATAGCAAATGGTAATAATGGTTAGTTGGATAATACTAACCTTGAACACTCATATTTCTGACAACTAATTTGGCACATTTTAATGGAGAAAAGATTAACCCTACATTAACTCATCCTCCACGAACAGGGCAAGGATATATTTAAAGTAAATAAATCTTATTACGAATAATATAATAATAAGATTTATGTGCATACTAGAGAGATTAATGTTACTTGATGAGTAATTTTCACAACAATAAAGTAAATATGAGATTTTAGTCCTTAAAGAAGTTAACAAATGAGTCGTGTGCATGTTATGTGCATCTTTTTCCATGTGAAAGCACTACTAGGGTGAGGTTGTATTTTTGCGTAAATTAGTTTAGTAATAATAATATGTGCAAAATGCTAGCATAAAATTTAGTTTAGTAGATTCCAATTAAATATGAAAGAAAATCAAAGTCACTTGATAGACATTTCTATCATTCTTCAATAAAGCTTCGACTTGCACTTGCAAAGAGAAAGAGAGACAGAGAGTCTCAGTGAAGAATATCTCATGTCTTTCAACTATGCCTACATTAGCAAGGTAATCAACGAAAAATTTGATTCCCCGTAGCAATGTATTACTTGAAACCTCCCTAAAGCCATCGGTTGGTTAATATGCCGAATTAATCTCAGGATCTGCCACATAGGTAGAGTGTTGTTGTTATCCTAGAAAAGGACATATACCCAAAATCTCAAGAATGCATTATAACAATAAATATAAATTATAATTTTACAATAAAAAAATAACTTACAGCTACACGGCTTCAACATTGCCATCTTTTGGAAGCAACCTCTTCCAAAACCAATGTTATTTGAAGAGATCTTCCTTAACTCCTTTAGCATCTTTCTTTTCTCTTTCGGGCAAAATTTATAAATTGAGAAGCACATTCCTAATGTCAGAGCAGTAAACAGCATGAATATCCAAGCCTTGAGAGCACAAAAGAGCAGCAAAATGAAAGGATTCATGATTAGGGACATGAGCAAAGATATGCTCGTCTCCCAGCATGTGCCTAACGCCCTAATCTCTTCGGCGTACGATTCTTCAGTCCACTCAGAAAGGCCCTGAGAACATTGAATAGCAGCTTACGAGGGGGATGGAAAATGCCATACCAACATAGGCACTCTTTTGGATCAGTGGAAAGATATAATCTCCTACCAAAAGGAAGAGACCTAGCAAGAAAACCTGGAAAAATTCAAGAAAAGTGATATCAAATTATATATGATATATTTCAGTTAATAAAAATTAATCTATATAAAGGAAACCTAATTAAGAAATAAATGAAGAAGTAAATGTGCTAAAACCATGCCTATGCAAGAGGAGACTAGATTCATCCGTCGGCCGAAGAAGTTGTAACTCGGATAAGTGAGTCCAGCAACTCCAGCTCGAACAACTTCGGCAATGAGCGGAGCGGCGATTGAGGTATTATAGGTGTATCTAGCTGACTGCAAAAGTAATGGTCCAAAGAATAGTAATGAGTCTAAGCCCAACACTTGCTAGAAAATTTGAGCCACTATGTTAAGAAGTAAAAGTGGCGAGTGTGACAATTCCTTTTTTTTCCTCTTGCCTTCATTTTCGATCATGCCTGCCAACATTTGTAGCTCTACTTCTGCTCCACATTTTCTCAACATATTAAGGGACTCTTTTGCCTCCTCCGTACACCATTGCTTAATGAGAAAACTCGGGGTCTTACTAAGAAAGAAAGATAGTACAAGAAGTGGCAAAGCCAAAAATTCACTACTGGCAAAGGATTATCTCCAACCATAACGGAAGTTGTCACATTCTGCCATGTTTGGTACTAGCACTTCCCTATAGCATTATGGACTTATAAGCAAGGAAAAACCACTTTGGTGCCTTTTCAACATTGATATCACTCAATATAATGGGAATCGCCTGCATGATTGTAATTTTCTTAAGTGTGACATGCAATATGAAGCACAAAAGTTTTAAAACTATATATTCTAATATTTCCTATTTCACAACATAGCAAATGGTAATAATGGTTAGTTGGATAATACTAACCTTGAACACTCATATTTCCGGCAACTAATTTGGCACAATTTAATGGAGAAAAATTAACCCTACATTAACTCATCCTCCACGACCAGGGCAAGGATATATTTAAGGTAAATAAATCTTAGTACGAATATTATAATAATAAATTTTATGTCCATACTAGAGAGATTAATGTTACTTGATGAGTAATTTTCACTATAATAAAGTAAATATGAGATTTTAGTCCTTAAGGAAGTTAACAAATGAGTCATGTGCATAATATGTGCATCTTTTTCCATGTGAAAGCACTACTAGGGCAAGGTTTTATTTTTGCGTAAATTATTTTAGTAATAATAATATGTGCATAATGCTAGCATAAAATTTAGTTTAGTAGATTCCAATTAAATATGAAAGAAAATCAAAGTCACTTGATAGACATTTCTATCATTCATCAGTAAGGCTTTGGCTTGCACTTGCAGAGAGAGAGAGAGAGAGAGAGAGAGAGAGAGAGAGAGAGAGAGAGAGAGAGCCTCAGTGAAGAATATCTCATGTCTTTTAACTACGCCTAAATTATCAAGGTAATCAACTAAGAATTTGATTCCCCGTAGCAATATATTACTTGAAACCTTCCTGAAACCATCGGTTGGTTAATATACAGAATTAATCTCCAGATCTGCCACATAGGTAGAGTGTTGTTGTCATCCTAGAAAAGGACATATACCCAAAATCTCAAGAATACATAATAACAATAAATATAAATTATAATTTACAGTAGAAAAATAACTTACAGCTACACGGCTTCAACATTGCCATCTTTTGGAAGAAACCTCTTCCAAAACCAATGTTATTTGAAGAGAACTTCCTCAACTCCTTTGCCATCTTTATTTGCTCTCTCGGGCAAAAATTTCTAAATTGAGAAGCACATTCCCAATGTCAGAGCAGTAAATAGCATGAATACCCATGCCTTGAGAGCACAAAGGAGCAGCAAAACAAATGGATTCATGATTAGGGACATGAGCAAAGATATGCTCGTCTCCCAGCATGCGCCTAACGCCCTAATCTCTTCGGCGTACGATTCTTAAGTCCACTCAGAACGCCCCGAGAACATTGATTAGCAGACAATGAAGAGGATGGTAAATGCCATGCCAACATAGGCACTCTCTTGTGTCAGTTGAAATATATAGTCTCCTACCAAAAGGAAGAGACCCGACAAGAAAACTAGAAAAAATCCGAGAAAAGTGATATCAAATTAGATATGCTATATTTAAATTACTAAAAATTAATCTATATAAAGGAAACCTAAATAAGAAAGAAATGAAGAAGTCCATGTGATAAAATCATGCCTAAACATGCCGAGACTAGAGTCATCCGCCGGCTGAAGAAGTTGTAACTACGACAAGTAAGTCCAACAACTCCAGCTCGAACAACTGCTGCAATGAGCGGAGCGACGAATGAGGCATTATAGGTATATCTAACTGACTACAGTTGTAATCGTCAAAAGAATAGTATTGTGTCTAAGCCCAATACTTTCTGGAAAAGTTGAGCCACTATGTTAAGCAGTAATAGAGGCGAGAGTTACAATTTCTTCCTTTTCCTCTAGCCTTCATTTTTCATCATGCCTGCCAATATTTGCAGCTCTGCTTCTGCTTCTGCTCCACCTTTCCTAAACATATTAAGGGACATTTTTACCTCCTCCGTACGCCCTTTCTTAATGAGAAACCTAGGTGTCTCACTAAGAAAGAAAGATAGTACAAGAAGTAGCAAATCAAGAAAACCACGACCAGCAAAGGACCACCTCTAACCATAACAGAAGTCGTGATATTCTGCCATATTTACTGTTTTCGTGCTGGTAGAGCCCCCAAAGCACCATGGAGTTATAAGCAAGGGAAATCCACTTTGGTGCCTTTCCAACATTGATGTCACTCAATATTATGGGAATCACCACCAAGATTGTAACTTGTTTAAGTGTGACATGCAATATGAAGCACAAACGATTTAAAACTATATATTACGATATTTCCTATTTAACCACATAGAAAATGCTAATAATGATTAGTTGGATAATACTAACCTTGAACACTCATATTTCCAGCAACTAATTTGGCACAAGCCAAAGGAAAAAAGATTAAACCTACATTAACTAATCCTCCACGACTAGGGTGTGGATATATTTAAAGTAAATAAATCATATTACGAATATTATAATAAAAGAGATTATGTGCATACTAGAGCGATTAATGTTACTTGATAAGTTGTTTTCACTACAATAAAGTAAATATGAGATTTTAGTCCTTAAAGAAGTTAACAAATGTGTCTTGTGCATGTTATGTGCATCTTTGTCCATGTGAAAGCACTATTAGGGTGAGATATTATTTTTGCATAAATTATTTTAGTAATAATAATATTTGCATAATGCTAGTATAAAATTTAGTTTAGTAGATTCCAATTAAATATGAAAGAAAATTAAAGTCACTTGATAGCCATTTCTATCATTCTTCAATAAAGCTTTGGCTTGCACTTCCAAAAAGAGAGAGAGCCTCAGTGAAGAATATCTCATGTCTTTCAACTACGTCTACATTAGCAAGGTAATCAACTAAAATTTTGATTCCCCGTAGCAATGTATTAATTGAAACCTCCCTAAAGCCACCGGTTGGTTAATATGCAGAATTAAACTCCGGATCTGCCACATAGGTAGAGTGTTGCTGTCATCCTAGAAAAGAATATATACCCAAAATCTCAAGAATACATAATAACAATAAATATAAATTATAATTTTACAGTTAAAAAATAACTTACAGCTACACGGCTTCAACATTGCCATCTTTTGGAAGAAACCTCTTCCAAAACCAATATTATTTGAAGAGACCATCCTTAACTCCTTCAGCATCCTTCTTTTCTCTCTCGGGAATAATTTATAAATTGAGAAGCACATTCCTAATGTCAAAGCAGCAAATAGCATGATATCCAAGCCATGAGAACACAAAGGAGCAGCAAAATGAATGGATTCATGATTAGGGACATGAGCAAAGATACGCTCATCTCCAAGCATGTGCCTAACGCCTTAATCTCTTCAGCGTACGATTCTTCAGTCCACTCAGAAAGTCCCCGAGAATAGTGAATAGCAGCTTATGAGGGGGATGAAAAATGCCATACCAACATAGGCACTCTTTTGGCTCAGTGGAAAGATATAGTCTCCTACCAAAAGGAAGGGACCCAGCAAAGAAACCTGAAAAAATACAAGAAAAGTGATATCAAATTAGATATGCTATATTTCAGTTAATAAAAATTAATCTATATAAAGGAAACCTAATTAATAAATAAATGAAGAAGTAAATTTGCTAAAATCATGCCTATGCATGCCGAGACTAGAGTCATCCGTCGACCGAAGAAGCTGTAACTTGGATAAGTGAATCCAGCAACTCCAGCTCGAACAACTCCGGCAATGAGCGGAGCCACGAATGAGGCATTATAGGTGTAGCTAGCTGACCGCATAAGTAATGGTCCAAAGAATAGTAATGAGTCTAAGCCCAACACTTGCTGGAAAATTTGAGCCACTATGCTAAGCAGTAAAAGTGGCGAGTGTGATAATTTCTTTCTTTTCCTCTTGCCTTCATTTTCCATCATACCTGCCAACGTTTGTAGCTCTACTTCTGCTCCACATTTCCTCAACATCTTAAGGGACTTTTTTGCATCCTCAATACACCATTTCTTAATGAGAAACATTGGGGTCTCACTAAGAAAGAAAGACAGTACAAGAAGTGGTAAAGCCAAAAATCCACAACTGGCAAAGGACCATCTCCAACCATAACGGAAGTTGTCACATTCTGCCATGTTTGCTGCTTTGGTACTAGTACTTCCCCATAGCACTACGGAGTTATAAGCAAGGAAAATCCACTTTGGTGCCTTTCCAACATTGATCTCACTCAATATAATGGGAATCGCCTGCATGATTGTAATTTTCTTAAGTGTGACATGCAATATGAAGCACAAAAGTTTTAAAACTATATATTCTAATATGTCCTATTTCACAACATAAAAAATGGTAATAATGGTTAGTTGGATAATACTAACCTTCAACACTCATATTTCCAGCAACTAATTTGGCACAATTTAATGGAGAAAAGATTAAACCTACATTAACTCATCCTCCATTACCAGGGCAAGGATATATTTAAAGTAAATAAATTTTATTACGAATATTATAATAAAAGCATTTATGTGCATACTAGAGAGAATAATGTTACTTGATGAGTAAATTTCACAACAATAAAGTAAATATGAGATTTTAGTCCTTAAAGAAGTTAACAAATGAGTCATCTGCATGTTATGTGCATCGTTTTCCATGGGAAAGCACTACTAGGGTGAGGTTTTTATTTTTGCGTAAATTATTTTAGTAATAATAATATGTGCATAATGCTAGCATAAAATTTAGTTTAGTAGATTCCAATTAAATATGAAAGAAAATCAAAGTCACTTGATAGACATTTCTATCATTCTTCAGTAAGGCTTTGGCTTGCACTTGCAAAGAGAGAGAGCGCCTCATTGAAGGATATCTCATGTCTTTTAACTGCGCCTACATTATCAAGGTAATCAACTAAAAAATTGATTCCCCGTAACAATGTGTTACTTGGAACCTCCCTCAAGCCATTGGTTGGTTAATATGCAGAATTAAGCTCCCGATCTGCCACATATGTAGAGTGTTGCTGCCATCCTAGAAAAGAACATATACCCCTAATCTCAGAAATACATAAGAACAATAAATGTAAATTATAATTTTACAGTAAAAAGCTAACTTACAGCTACACGGCTTCACCATTGCCATCTTTTGGAAGAAACCTCTTCAAAAACCATTGTTATTTGAAGAGATCTTCCTCAACTCCTTCGCCATCTTTCTTTTCTCTCTCGGGCAAAAATTTATAAATTGAGAAGCATATTCCCAATGTCAGAGCAGTAAATAGCATGAATACCCATGCCTTGAGAGCACAATGGAGCAGTAAAACGAATGGATTCATGATTAGGGACATGAGCAAAGATATGCTCGTCTACCAGCATGCGCCTAGCGCCCTAATCTCTTCGGCGTACGATTTTTCAGTCCACTCAGAAGGCCCCGAGAATATTGAATAGCAGACTATGAGAGGGATGGCAAATGCCATGCCAACATAGGCACTCTTTTGTCTCAGTTGAAAGATATAGTCTCCTACGAAAAGGAGGAGACCCGTCAAGGAAACCTGGAAATATCCGAGAATAGTGATATCAAATTAGATATGCTATATTTCAGTTAATAAAAATTAATCTATATAAAGAAAACCTAAAAAAGAAAGAAATGCAGAAGTCCATGTGCTAAAATCATGCCTAAACATGCCGAGACTAGAGTCATCCGTCGGCCGAAGATGTAACTCGAATAAGTGAGTCCAGCAACTCCAGCTCGAACAACTCCTGCAATGAGCGGAGCGGCGAATGAGGAATTATAGGTGTATCTAGCAGAATGCAGATGTAATGTTCCAATGAATATAATTGAGTCTAAGCCCAACACTTGCTGGAAACTTTGAGCCACTATGTTCAGCAGTAATAGTGGCGAGTGTGACAATTTCTTCTTTTTCCTCTAGCCTTCATTTTCCATCATGCCTGTCAATATCTGCTGCTCTGCTTCTGCTCCACCTTTCTTAAAAATATTAAGGGACGTTTGTGCCTCCTCCATACGCCCTTTATTAATGAGAAACTTCGGGGTCTCACAGTACAAGAAGTAGCAAAGCAAAAATAACCATGACTGGCAAAGGATCATCTCTAACCATAATAGAAGTTGTGACATGCTGCCATATTTACTGCTTTCGTGCTGGTACTACCCCAAATCACTATGGAGTTATAAATAAGGAAAATCCACTTTGGTGCCCTTCCAACATTGATGTCACTCAATATAATGGGAATCACCACTAAGATTGTAACTTGTTTAAGTGTGACAGGCAATATGAAGCAGAAAAGTTTTAATACTATATATTATGACATTTCCTGTTTCACAAGAAAGAAAATGCTAATAATGGTTAGGTTAATAATAATAACCTTGAACACTAGTATTTCCAGCAACTAATTTGGCACAAGCTAATGAAGAAAAGATTAAGCCTACATTAGCTCATCCTCCACGACCAGGGCATGGATATATTTAAAGTAAATAAATGTTATTACAAATATTATAATAAAAGAATTTATGTGCATACTAGAGAGATTAATGTTACTTGATGAGTTGTTTTCACAACAATAAAGTTAATATGAGATTTCAGCCCTTAAAGATGTTAACAAATGATCATGTGCATGTTATGTGCATCTTTGTCCATGTGAAAGCACTATTAGGGTGATGTATTGTTTTTGAGTAAATTATTTTAGTAATAATAATATGTACATAATGCTAGTATAAAATTTAGTTTAGTAGATTCCAATTAAATATGAAAGAAAATCATAGTCACCTGATAGCCATTTCTATCATTCTTCAGTAAGGCTTTGGCTTGAATTTGCAAAGAGAGAGAGCCTCAATGAAAAATATCTCATGTCTTTCAACTACGCCTACATTAGCAAGATAAGCAACTAAAACTTTGATTCCCCGTAGCAATGTATTACTTGAAACCTCCCTAAAGCCAATGGTTGGTTAATATGCAGAATTAATCTCCTGATCTGCCACATAGGTAGAGTGTTGTTCTCATCCTAGAAAAGAACATATACTTAAAATCTCAAGAATACATAATAACAATAAATATAAATTATAATTTTACAGTAAACAAAATAACTTACAGCTACACGGCTTCAACATTGCCATCTTTTGGAAGAAACCTCTTCCAAAACCAATGTTATTTGGAGAGATCTTCCTTAACTCCTTCAGCATCTTTCTTTTCACTCTCGGGAAAAATTTATAAATTAAGAAGCACATTCCCAATATCAGAGCAGTAAATAGCATGAATACCCATGCCTTGAGAGCACAAAGGAGCAGTAAAATGAATGGATTCATGATTAGGGACATGAGCAAAGATATGCTCATCTCCCAGCATATGCCTAACGCCTTAATCTCTTCGGCGTACGATTCTTCCGTTCACTCAGAAAGGCCCCGAGAACATTAAATAGCAGCTTATGAGGGGGATGGCAAATTCCATACCAACATACGCACTTTTTTGGCTTAGTGGAAAGATATAGTCTCCTACCAAAAGGAAGAGACCCAGCAAGGTAACCTGGAAAATCCAAGAAAAGTGATATCAAATTAGCTATGCTATATTTCAGCTAATAAACATTAGTCTATATAAAGTAAACCTAATTAAGAAATAAATGAAGAAGTACATGTGCTAAAATCATGCTTATGCATGCCGAGACTAGAGTCATCCGTCGACCGAAGAAGCTGTAACTCGGATAAGTGAATCCAGCAACTCCAGCTCGAACAACTCCGGCAATGAGCGGAGCCACGAATGAGGCATTATAGGTGTATCTAACTGACTGCAGAAGTAATTGTCCAAAGAATAGTAATGAGTCTAAGCCCAACACTTGCTGGAAAATATGAGCCACTATGCTAAGCAGTAAAAGTGGCGAGTGTGATAATTTCTTTCTTTTCCTCTTGCCTTCATTTTCCATCATGTCTGCCAATATTTGTAGCTCTACTTCTGCTCCACATTTCCTCAACATCTTAAGGGACTTGTTTGCCTCCTCCATACACCATTTCTTAATGAGAAACATCGGGGTCTCACTAAGAAAGAAAGACAGTACAAGAAGTGGCAATAGCCAGAAATCCACAATTGGCAAAGGACCATCTCCAACCATAACAGAAGTTGTCACATTCTGCCATGTTTGCTGCTTTGGTACTAGTATTTCCCCATAGCACTATGGAGTTATAAGCAAGGAAAATCCACTTTGGTGCCTTTCCAACATTGATCTCACTCAATATAATGGGAATCGCCTGCATGATTGTAATTTGCTTAAGTGTGACATGCAATATGAAGCACAAAAGTTTTAAAACTATATATTCTAATATTTCGTATTTCACAACATAGAAAATGGTAATAATGGTTAGTTGGATAATACTAACATTGAACACTCATATTTCCAGCAACTAATTTGGCACAATTTAATGGAGAAAAGATTAAACCTACATTAACGCATCCTCCATTACCAGGGCAAGGATATATTTAAAGTAAATAAATTTTATTACGAATATTATAATAAAAGAGTTTATGTGCATACTAGAGAGAATAATGTTACTTGATGAGTAACTTTCACAACAATAAAGAAAATATGAGATTTTAGTCCTTAAAGAAGTTAACAAATGAGTCATGTGCATGTTATGTGCATCG
>AWOL01S0061522.1:3879-33346 GCA_000715115.1 Nicotiana otophora
GGATGGGGGTGGGGTAGGGGTGGTGGGGGTTGGTGGAGATGGAGAAGGTTGAAAAAAGGTTTTAGAAAATATTTTCCCTTTTCTTCATGCGGAAAATATTTTCCACCAATTGGAGAAAAAGAAATTCATAAAGAAAATATTTTTCAAACATTTAAACCAACCAAACATGAAAAAATTAGAAAATATTTTCCAGAACAATGGTCAAGGTAGAACTTTAAGATTGAGCAATTCCATGGGTCAAGGTTGGGCAACATCATGGGTCCATTTGGGCTGATAATTTTTGATGGGTTAACTTGGGCTAGCCCAAAATAGTCCATCTTCAAAACCGTTCCTTCCCAAACTCATTAAAATTTGGGCTGGTTGGGTGCGTCAAATGGGTTTAGGTTAGTTTTGCCACCCCTATAGTAACTTATATTGTTTGTCTTACCTAGCGGGCGATTTAGGTGCCATCACGATATTGGTGGGATTTTGGGTCGTGTCAGTGCAAAGTTTGATTGAAATCCGAATTGGTTAGGCGTGAATCAGACACTTGGTTGCAAGTTGAAAGTTTTTGAAGTTCAGAGAACGATTTTGATCTTTGATTATTGATTTTGATGTTATTTGTGAAGTTTCGAGCCTTTGGATAAGTTTGGATAATGTATTTGGACTTGTTGGCATGACTGGATGGGGCCTCGTGGGGCTCGGGTGTGATTCAGGATAGTTTTGGACCATTTAGGTTGTGTTGCACTTCTAATTTCTGGTTCTGTTATGATGTGGTTCGCATTCGCGATTTGTGTGTCACGTTCGTATAGAGTGTTCTAGGCTGCTGGTAATTTGTTCATCGAGTTTTCAATGAATTTCTCACGTTCGCAGATTTTTCTGGATGTTGGTTATCGCGTTCTCATAGGTAAATCCTCGTTCGCGAAGTGTTGTACAAGGCCGGTCAGTGGCTTTCGCGTTCGCGCTTGGTATCTCGTATTCGTACAGTTGAGAGGCTAGTTGGCCTTCGCATTCGCGTGGCGCATGTCGTATTCGCGATGAAGGTTTTAGGCACTGGGTTGGTTTGTTCTTCGCGAATGGGTGCCAAAGGTCGCGTTCGCATAGTGTGCAAGCAGGGCAGACTATTTAAGTTGCTATTTTCTGGACTTTGCCCATTATTTCATATTTTGAGCCCTAGACTTCGAGAGGAGGAAAATTTGAAGAGTAATTTCACTACTATATTGGAGGTAAGTAACTTTCACTTGGATTTAGCTTTATATCTTGATTACCCATGGATTTCGACACCTAAAACTTGGAATTTTGAAAGGAAATTTGGGATTTTTGTCTACACTTTAAGGGAGTGTATTTTGGGGGTTTGAGTACCGATTTGGACATGGTTTTGGAAACTAATAACATATTTGGACTCGGCTGGTTATGGGTCATCAGATTGTGGAATTGGTTTCAAATTTCGGGCACTTAGGCCTAGTTTGTCTTTTCTTTATATTTTGGGAATTTCTTCAAAGATCGAAGCTTTATGGATTGGGATCGCTTCCTATGGCATTGTTGACTTCTTTGGATGATGTTTGGCTTGGATTTGCGGATCAGAGAGCTAAATCGAGGTTTTGATGCGATACAAGGTTGAAGACTAGTTCAGATGAGGTAAGTATCTTGCCTAAGCTTGGTTTGGGAGTATTTTTCGCCGTTGGCTGTGATAGTTTTTATGTGTTGGGGTGACGTATATGCGAGGTAATGAGCGTATATGCCTGCACCATGATTATTCGTGATGCAGATAGTTCTTAGACCATTACATGCGTTATTTTGCTATCATACTTCTTTTATCTCGTGTTTTCTCCACTCGTATGACTATGTGGGCTATTATTCATATTAGAAATCATATCTAGGCTATGTGCTTATCTGTTTGAGACATGATAGGACTGCTTTGCAATGTGGAGTTGTTTGACTTAATTGTAGTCTTATTTTTCAGTCATGATATTATATCCGCATGTTATATCTCTGTATCCGTGCACTTTTTATATGTTATTTTACATGTTCTTGGTGTCCTTATTTGTATGACACGGGTTTGATATGAGTTCTGGCACATAGGTGTGTTCTGTGCGATATTTTGCTTTTGGTACTATGAGATGTATTTATATTGAGCCTTATGTTATGATAATCATTGACTTTGATCCGATCAGCGCTTGGGTTAGGATCTGCCCCTCCAGAGTCAGGTAATAACCCATGGTCTTTGGGCCCTCTGAGTGCAGGCACACGTTACGTACTGGATGAGGACTTATGTCAGGCAACCGTATAGTGCTGAGAGTGTGTATATGTGTGTGTGAGGATCCATGGGCTTCTTGCCAGGCACTGTGAGAGTGTTGAGACTATGATTGAGGGGCACTTTGTGCTAGGTATCGCGCACCGTTTTCTCGCGAAAGCGGGTTTTGACCTGTGATAACTCTTTTAAGGAAGGTATTAAAAGAGAAGAGTCTCCACCTAACGATTTGGTTTAAGGTGAGTTAGGGCACCTATTTGCGAATAACACTAATTGACTAGTCCGTGTCACCAACGATCAGGTAAAGGCTCAAGTTACTTTGAAGAGAAGGTGTTAGGCATTCTTCGAAGTCCACAACTGTGGGTCCCGGCCAAACTTTAAACTATGTGGATTATGTGATTAGGCTAGGTGATCAAATAGACAAAGGGAAATTTAGAAGTCGAAGAGTCTTACTATAAGACACGAGAATCGGTACGAATCTTAATGATTACAAGGATAGAACTACATTGGTCTATATTAAATGACTAAATGTAAATAACCAGTATATAAAGGAGGGGGAGGGGGGGTTCCTAAGTTTTTTAGTCTAAAGGATCACCCCGTGCAACATAAATAATACTTCGCAACTCCCTTAAGGTAGGGGTTGCTCATATTATTCAGTGGGCACATACTATCATCTCCTGCTACCTAATTACTATATTGCAATTGTTACTTAAAGGCGCTCTAATTCAATTCTTAATCGTATCCTATGCGTACACTACCCGTCCCATACCTATGGTCCAGGATGCTTTGGACCTACTATTTTGATGGTTCTATACTTCACCTAGGTTGCTCAAAATGATAAAACTAATGCATATTCAAAAAATATAGTACTACACATAAATGCAAGAAAAGGTTTAAGTTAACCTCCACACACAAACAACAAATTGCTCGCAGGCAGATTCAACAATAGATAGTTTTTAGAATTAAGATGCATTAGAGTCGTTACGTCCTATAGGCATGATTTCTATGTGATTCTGATTTCTAATATTATACAAACAACATTGTTGTTTCTGACTAATGAATTCGCTGATTACAAGCGTTTAAAAAGCTCCTATAGGTATGATCTCTGAACTGTTCACGCAATGAGACACTAAAAATTATTTGAAAGCTCAAAATTAGCGACGTTGATTTATAGACATGCTTTCTAGACGAGTGATAATATCCTATAGGCAAGATTTATAACGAATTGAACGTGGTTTTTATAGCGCTTTATCTCTATAGACATGTCATCTAGGCGGGGCAGTAATGAAAACAACATGAATAGTTTATTAATAGAGTAAAATCCTATGGTCATGATATTTAGACGAGCAAAGTGTTGAAGACATGTATTATCAGATCCTATAGGCATGCTGTCTAATAATTATTCAAGGCGTTTGATTCCTATAGGCATAATGTCCAAGAGTGCACAATGGTAGACATGAAATCAAGTATAGCGATTACTAACATGCTTGAGATAGTATACGAGTATTAGACAAGTTAGGTGCAGTGTGTGCGATTCCTATAGACATGGTTCCTATTAGTATGCACAAATAGGGCATGCTAGACGTAATGGCAAATAGAACACATAGATCCTATAAGCATGTTTTCTTCCCATTCATGCAAATATTAGAGTACCCTAATCCCTTTTACTAATCTCCCCATCGTTTGTTACAAATTATTACAGGCCCTATTGGATAATTACATGCACAAATATGAATACACAATGACCCTGTAATAATTTGGCCTTCAAGATAGGTTTAGAATTCCATGCGGACTACAGGCCCAGACTCCAAGTGCAAACAGTGTTCTTCAGACTTCCAATACCAAAGCAGGCCCAACTAATAGGCCCAGACGAATAATTTCTTACCCAAAGTATTCTAAGCTTGGCTATACAGATGACACTACATACATAGTTAATTGAATAACTCTGAAAATTAAAACACTCAGTCCTTAAGTTGTGACCAGCAAACACCTCTAAACAAGACTTACAGATAGGGTCATATAGACACATATGCAGCAAGGTTTGTGGTTGTAACTGCAGAAACATAGTTTAAAAGCAACAAGGCTATTGCAAATAATGTTCTAGAACTAAGCTTGGCAAAACCGTCCTAAGGAGCCTTAAGCAGGGGTTTGAACATGGAATTCTAACAGTTTCATGGGCGAGATTAATGAAATATAGACTTAACATGGGAACTTCAACACAAGAACCTAATGAGAGAAGCTAATTTGCAGAGCTTAACATATGGGACATGAAAACAAACTCAGTTTATCAATAAGTGAGCATTTAAATGAGAGGAGGCTGATTTTCAGGCAGGTCAAGTAAGTAGGCATCGTATAAAGAAGAGTAAACAAGACATGGATTGAAATTCATCCTAGGTGTCTCAAACAGTAGGTGAGCACAAAGCATCAAAGCAAAGAATGGGTCTGCTTTGGCATTGCAACAACATTAGCACATAGAGTTCATATGATCACAAGTTGGTTTCAGGGAATAACAGGTATACATAGAAGATTTGGCATAGGTTCTAGGCATGTATTGATTTTCCAGAAGAGTCCCAATCAAAACAACAAAAGTCTTGATTAGTCAATTAAGCTTAAACATAGAGACAAACATTTAAACACCTTGGTTATCTACAATAGGCAAGCATTGGGGCCAATAAAGTCAAGGAAAAGCATGCTAGGCTAAGTATTCATGTAATGCTATCTCATAGTTGCAGCAGGACAACAAGTGACGGGTAAGGGATTCGACAAGAAGAAAAACACTTCTAGACAGACATTGCTTCCCATAAATCAAAACAACATTCAATGAACATTAATCAGGTTTAGTTGCAAGCCTAGTAACATCATGTATCACTTAGTTAAAGTCAGAATTATAGCAGGTTTGAGATAGCATGATATAAAACACCTAGAGAAATGCACACAATCAGAAAGTAATAAAATTACGAGAGTATAGGGCACTAACTAGTTGCAAACAAACTAAACAAAGGATGAAGAACTCAAAATCTCAAGAATAGGTGTAATTATTGAAAACCAGTAAAACCCCAACTCCAAGTGCTTCAGAGTTCACACGAGCCTCGAAATGGACCCCAAGAAGTGCTTGCGCTGGAGGAAGGTGAACAGAATCTGATGGCCTTGGCTTTTGAGCCGGCCAAGAGCTCAATTTCAGAATAGTATAGAATAAGTGAGAGTGAGAGAATAGTTCTTAAGGTCATTCCGGTCCCCCTAAAGGGACAATTGTGGAGGGGTTATATAGTGGTAGAAATCGAACAAGAAAACATGGAAAATAATTCATCAAACACAAATAAGGAAAGAAAATCAATCAAGTTTATGCAGGAACAAAGTAAAGTCACATGCATAGCCTATTCTGAATCAAAATAGGTAAAAAACAATCGGACAAACCCTAGTTTGACAAATGGTCAAAATTAGCCAAGAATCTCTGTTAATCGGACCCATACAACCCTGTTGAGAGCGTATACAAACGGATTTTTGTTTGAATCTTGTAGGTTGAGGATTATTGCAATTGATTCGGAGAGGTAATACTTGCCAAAATCTGGCAAGTACTAAGTAACACCACAGGTGTATGAATGATAACGAGATAGTGCAAATAAGGTAAGCAAATCGTGAAAGCATTTCATGATTTATCCGGGTTTTGAGGGGATTTGGGAGGAGGCGACTAGGGTTTAGAGATGAGAGAATGCAAAGGCGGCCGATTTGGGAGAATGGTCTCTAGTGTTTGATTGTGGGGATATAAGGAAAGATGGAGATTTATTATGGGCTGTTAATCATTGAAGATCAACGGCCAGGATTGGCTAAGAAACGGGGTCGGTCAAATGCAACGGGTTGCGACCGGGTTGGTCACAGGGGTCATTTGGATTGGGCTAAAATTTCGGGTGTTTGGGCCATTAATTTGGTCCGAATATTTGTTCAAAATTGGGCTACAATTTAAATACACGAAATTCATTAAGAATAAATTATAAAATAATTAATAAATAATAAAAATATTATTCGTGCAGTAAAATAAAAACTTAATATTATAAAAATATAAGAAAAGCTATTTTGATATAAATAATATAATAAATATAATTATGTGTAGAATATAGGCTATTATTGCAACATTATATAAAATAACTTTAAAAATACAAATGTAATTATATAAAAACAAAGTAAAATATTATGAGACATCTATGTGGATGAAAATACTAAATTCGGATGATTAGGTTACCACAAAATAAATTAAAGGGTAATCAATACATATTCAAGTAATGTAAATGCCAGAAAATCAATTTTAAAGCTTCAAAAATTATGGAATATTATAGGAAATATTGGTGATGATGCAGGAATGATGTTTTAAAAGTATATAAAAATATAAGGGTACAATTAGGTATCAACAACTGCCCCTCTTTACCCGAAAATGATGAAAGAGTTGTCGGGTAAAGAAAACGATGACCAATTTTGTCCATAATGTGTGAGGAGTGATGTGTTTTGGAAAAAGATGGGGGCCGAACCCTGGTTCTTGAGTTACCTACATATCCCTGGTGTTATGGAAATAAGGTCATGCGTAGTTCTGGATCCAACGGCGAACGAAAACGATGGAATTGTTATAAGATTGGTCGTGTGTTTCGAAAAAGGATCTTTTGAGTGCGATAGTCCGGATAATTTCAGTTGGGGTTATGAATGAAAATTGAATGTTACTGATGCACAAGGCAATTATTTGAACGGTTATAGAACAAACGGTAATCAATTACTGATCATCGGTTACGTTTGAGGTGATCGAAGGATGTGAACGTTGTGAATGGAAACCGGAGCGAGAATTACTCTTGTTTATAGAACGATTACCTCCCGAGTTACCTGCAAAACTTAAAACACGATACATGCGAATATATATATGGATTATTGTGAAAATTTAAATAGATGCAAATTCCTTTCGAACTATTATAGTTGTCTTTGGACGATGAGGATGATATCCTTAGACTATGACGTCCTGGGCCATGAAGTGTTTGGTAAGGGATTCACAAGCCATGAAATGATGTCCTCGAGCCATGAGGATGGTGCCTCTAAACTATGATGCCTTTGAAGAATGATGTACAATTTCGAGAGATCCTCAGGCCATGTCATGATGTCTTCAGGCTATGAGGATGGTGCCTTTGGACTATGACGCCTTCGGACAATATGCCAGTGTTTCAGCCCATGAAATGCAAGTATGCGGTAATATTGATTGCTTGATAAAGGAAATAGGTGATGCTTAGTCATTCGCTAAAATGAGACAAGACAAGGCTTAGTTTTATATGAGATAAGGGCAACACTTAGCCCGTTGGGAAGAAAGGAGATAATGCTTAATCTTATGCAGTGTAGCGGAGACAAAGTTTAGTCTCATGCAAGGGAAGGCAATGCTTAGCCTTATGCAATAATGGAGGCAGTGCTTAGCCTCGTGAGAGAAAGGGAGACAGTGCTTAGTCTCATGTGAGGAAGGAAGTGTTTAGCCTTATGCAATAATGGAGACAGTGCTTAGTCTCATGCGCAGAAAGGCAATGCTTAGCCTTATGCAATAAAAGAAGGCAGTGTTTAGCCTTATGCAGTAATGGAGACAGTGCTTATTCTCATGCAAAGAAATGCAGTGCTTAGACTTATGCAATAATGGAAGCAGTGCTTAGCCTCGTGAGAGAAAGAGAGACAGTGTTTAGTCTCATGCAAGGGAAGGCAATGCTTAGACTTATGCAATAATGGAGACAATGCTTAGTCTCATGCAAAGAATGGAGACAGTGTTTAGTCTCATGCAAGGGAAGGCAATGCTTAGACTTATGCAATAATGGAGACAATGCTTAGTCTCATGCAAAGAATGGAGACAGTGTTTAGTCTCATGCAAGGGAAGGCAATGCTTAGACTTATGCAATAATGGAGACAATGCTTAGTCTCATGCAAAGAATGGAGACAGTGTTTAGTCTCATGCAAGGGAAGGCAATGCTTAGACTTATGCAATAATGGAGACAATGCTTAGTCTCATGCAAAGAATGGAGACAGTGTTTAGTCTCATGCAAGGGAAGACAATGCTTAGCCTTATGCAATAGTGGAGACAATGCTTAATCCCATGCAAGGAATGGAGACAATGCTTAGTCTCATACAAGAAAGGTAGTGTTTAGCCTTATGTGGTGATGGGGGCAGTGCTTAGCCCTATGCATGAAGAATAATGATTGAATGCGAAAGGGAAAAGTATTTCTTAGCTTGATGCATTTGCGCTTGGCGACTTTTGTCGGTGTGAAGATAGTGATCTTGTTGTGTGTATATATTTTGCTGACATTCCTGTTATATCCCTTGTGCCTGTATCCAAAGGAAAATTGTGAGTTTGGAGGGGAAAGGTTAGTTTGTGCTCTCGATTCCTTGCTTTGCCTTCGTTCCTGTCTTAAGGTCCCGTTTGAGTTTCCCAGGTAACGTCTGGCTACTATAGAATGAAATTTTCGAAAAACATGCATTTGTGATAAATTTTTTATATATAAAATGTAGTTGTTTTAAATATGTGATGATGCATGAGAGCAAATAATTTGTTGAATCAATGACTGTGACACGCCTTTGAGACATTGCAACCTCTTTGACTCGGAATTTTGAGGATCCTCCTCAAAATTCTTCCCCAGTTTAAATACATTCTTCTGGAAATACAGTCCTTGGCGATTCTAAACATGATGAGATCGGGGAAACTCGAGATCTTTCCCCAGTTTCTGATCATAGGGGGAATGAAGAATTTATTATGATGTGACCGAACCCACAGGGCTGCCTACGTATCCCTTCTTAAACGGGAATCAGGTCAAGCGTAGTTCAGATTACATCAAATAGAAAGTGCAAACATAATCTTAAACAAAATATCTCTTGACTGCATTAGAATTGATAGGTTTTGGCCATATCTCTCCATCCATCTCTGCAAGTATGTGTGCTCCTCCTGTCAGTACTTGGCGAACCTTGTAAGGGCCTTGCTAGTTGGGTGAGAATTTCCCCTTTGCTTCATCCTAATGTGGGAAGAACCGTTCAGTACCAATTGCTTTGGTGTGAATTACCTTGACCTAACCTTTTTGTTGAAAGCTCTTGCCATTCAGTTCTGGTAGAGTTGACTGTGACGCACTGCGTTCATTATTTTACCATCAATGAGAGCTAGTTGTTCATACCCATTCCGTACCCATTCTGCGTCGCTGCGCTCGGCTTCTTGTATGATTCTTAAGGAATGGATCTCTACTTCGGCGGGAATAACGACTTCAATACCGTAAACCAGTAGATAGAGAGTTGCCCCATTTGATGTACGAACTGTTGTTCGATATCCGAGTAAAGCAAATGGTAGCTTTTCGTGCCATTGCTTGTAGTTGTCCACCATTTTCCTCAATATCTTCTTGATGTTCTTTTTGGCGGCTTCTATGACTCCGTTCATTTGCAGCCTGTATGTTGTAGAGTTCCAATGCTTGATCTTGAATGTTTCACACATAGCTTTCATCAAGTCACTATTGAGATTGGCGGCATTGTCAGTAATGATTGACCCAGGAACTCCAAATCAACAAACAATGCGATCCCGAACAAAATCCGCTACGACCTTCTTAGTCAAAATCTTGTAGGACACGACTTCAACCAATTTTGTGAAGTAGTCTATGGCCACCAAAATGAACCTGTGTCCGTTTGAAGCAGCGAGTTCGATTGGTCCGATGACATCCATGCCCCAAGAAGAGAAAGGCCAGGGTGAACTCGTTGCATTGAGCTTGTTGAGGGGTAGTCGTATCATATCAGCATGTATCTGGCATTGATGACACTTTTGAACATATTTGATGCAGTCTGTTTCCATAGTTATCCAAAAATACCCTACTCTTAATATCCTCTTGGCCAAAATGAAACCGTACATGTGGGGTCTGCAGGTTTTGACATGGATTTGTTCGAGCAATCTAGATGCCTCCTTGGCATCGAGACATCACAGTAATCCTAAGTTAGGAGTTTTTCTATACAGAATCCCTCCGCTTTGAATGAAAGGATTGGCCAATATTCGGAGCGTACGCTTCTTAGTGTGTGTAGCATTCTCTGGATATTCTCCCTTTTCCAAGTATTCTTTGATGTCATGGAACCATGAATTTTCGTCAAACTCTTCTTCAACATAGGCACAATAAGCTGGCTGCTTATGAATTCCTATTGGGATAGGATCGATGAAATTCTTGTACGAATGTTGTATCATGGAAGACAAGGTGGCTAATGCATCTGCAAACTCGTTCTGAATCCTTGGAACATGTTTGAACTCTATCTTTGTGAACCTCTTGATCCACTCCTGTACACAATGCAAGTACGATAGTATTTTGGTGTTCTTAGTAGCCCATTCTCCTAGAACCTGGTGCACCAATAGATCTGAATCTCCGATTACGAGCAACTCCTAATGTTCATGTCGACAGCTAACCTGAGTCCCAAGATGCAGGCCTCGTATTCTGCCATATTATTGGTGCATGGGAACCTACGTTTTGCACATACCAGGTAATGTTGACCGATTTCTGATACTAATATAGCTTCGATGCCCACTCCCTTGAATTTTTCTGCTCCGTCGAAGAACATCCTCCGATCGTCGTATGCTTCGGTAATATCCTCTCCTACAAATGATACCTCTTTGTCCGGAAAATACATCTTCAATGGTTCGTATTCTCTGTCTATGGGCTTTTCTTCCAAATGATCAGCCAATGCTTGCCCTTTGACTGCCTTCTGAGTTACATAGATGATATCGAACTCACTCAGCAATATCTGCCACTTTGCTAACTTACCCGTAGGCATGGGCTTCTAAAAGATGTATTTTAGCGGATCCATCCTTTATATGAGATATGTAGTGTATGTATAGAAATAGTGTCTCAACTTCTGAGCTATCCATGTCAAAGCACAACAGGTGCATTCTAGCAAAGAGTACCTGGCTTCATAAGGCGTGAACTTCTTGCTCAGATAATATATCGCTTGCTCCTTCCTCCCAGTTTTATCATGTTGTCGTAAAACGCCACCAAAGGCCCCGTCCAACACAGACAGATAAGGCATCAAAGGTCTCCTTGGTTCTGGTAGGATCAACACGGGTGGTTTAGATAAATACTCCTTGATTTTGTCGTAGGCTTTCGGGCATTCTTTAGTCCAGCTTGTTGCAACATCTTTCTTCAGCATTGGCTCACCGTTGATTGTTCTATAAAATTGCTGATATAATTAAGGCGCCCTAGAAAACTCATCACATCTTTCTTATTCTTTGGCAGTGGCAAGTCCTAGATAGCTTTGATTTGTGATGGGTCTAGCTCAATACCTCGGCGGCTGATGATGAAACCTAACAAGTTTCCGGCAGGGACTCCAAAGGCACATTTTGCGGTGTTCAACTTCAAGTTGTATTTTCGAAGCCGGTCAAAAGATTGCTTCAGGTCTGCTATGTGATCCGAACTTCTTTTAGATTTGATGATAACATCATCCACGTAAACCTCTATTTCCTCGTGTATCATGTCGTGGAAGATAGTCGTCATGGCCCTTATGTAGGTGGCCCCAGCGTTCTTCAAACCAAATTGCATCATTTTGTAACAATATATCCCCCATGATATGATAAAGGCAGTCTTTTTGGCATCCTCTTCATCCATCCAAATCTGATGGTATCCTGCGAAGCAATCCACAAAGGATTGGAGTTCATGCTTGGTGCAGTTGTCAATCATTATGTGTATGTTAGGCAATGGAAAATCATCCTTAGGACTTGCTCTATTTAGATCTCTGTAATCGACACATACTCTAACTTTCCCTTCTTTCTTTTGAACAGGCACAATGTTGGCTAACCAAGTTGGGTATTCGACCACTCGGAGAACCTTGGCTTTAATATTTTTGGTGACCTCCTCTTTTATCTTCAAACTCATATCATACTTGAACTTTCTGAGCTTCTATTTTACCGGTGGATACATGGGATTGGTAGGTGTCTTGTGAGTTACTATGGATGTGCTCAACCCAGTCATATCACCATAGGACCATGCGAAAATATCCTCATATTCTTTTAGAAACTGGATATACTCTTCCTTTTCTGTCGGTGATAGATGGATGCTTATGCGAGTTTCCTTGACTGTTTTAGAATCCCCTCAGTTTCCTCCAAATTAGACTTCGATTTGTTTTTAAAATTCTCTACTTCTTTGATAATTTCCTCATGTATTACGTCATCCTCTAGATCTTCTGAATCACTGTCCTTATGTTGCGTCTCATTACATGTCACAGTCGTAGGTTCATCAGGATATGTAATAATTATGCTGAAATGAATGTAGAAAGATAATAATAAATATAAAAAGCAGTAATGCGTTAATAAAACTTTAAAATGTCAACAAGTGCGACTCGATGGCTCGAGCAATTATTTTAAAACAAAATACTGAAAATGTCTTAAATGCTCAAAACAATTTGAAATCAAGTCATGCTAATTTGTCAGGCTGCCCAGGAACTCGGCGGGCCCGGGATGGTGCAACGGTCCAGTTCTTGAGAACAACTCCTTCTTCCATTGTCTGAATGGTAAGGTCTTCCTCCTCCTCCTCCTCCTCTTCAACAATTGCACTGCAGTCCATGTCTTCCTCATCCAGAAACAGCTTCCTCATACCTGCCAAAATCTCACCTTCTTTGGTTTCCCATATAATATCAACTTGACGGAATGTCTAGTGCAGAGGTGATATGGGTTGTTCCAGCAGATAATAATGGGCACACCATGGCGGTATCCAATCCTGATACTTTTGTACGGTATATTCATATCCGAGTCCAAAGGTCGTTCCATGATACTGTGGTTGTACGAGTTTATTGATCCCCTGAAGCTTTTTGCAAGACCCTTGTCTGGTTCATATCGTGTCCACAACAATATGCTTTCTATATTCTCGCTCCACCGTCGATCCTTTTCAATTGTGTTCACTCGCTCAATGCGGTGATATGTTTATCCTCCCAACTTCCTCCTGCTTTCGATGCCTGGAACGGTCTGATTGGTGTAGATATGGTTGCTTCCATCTCCATGAATGATCACCTCCTGATGATTCCATTCGAACTTCACAGCTTGATGCAAAGTAAAAGCCACTGCCCCAACTGCATGTATCCATGGTCGTCCTAACAATAGTTTGTAAGTATCAAATATATCTAACACTTGGAACTCAACATCAAACCAAGTCGGACCTATCTGTAGATCAAGGTTGATTTCCCCAATAGTGGCTCTCTGAGATCCATCGAACGCCTTCACATTCATGCTTCCCATTCGTATCTCGTGCAGGACCTTACCTAATCTTTTCAGAGTGGTCAATGGACATATGTTCAGACAAGAACCTCCATCTATCAGGACCCTAGTAATGAACTTGTCCTCGAATTGCATTGTGATGTGCAATGCCTTGTTGTGACTTAGTCCTTCTGGTGGTAGCTCATCTTCGTGAAAAGTGATTTTATGGCTCTCTAATACCTTTCAGACCATGTTAGCCATCTCTCCACTAGTGATGCCGACGAGTACATAAGCTTCACTTAACACCTTCATAAAAGCATTCTTGTGCGCGTCTGAGTTTTGCAACAGTGATAAAATAGATATCTGAGCAGGAGTCTTGTTTAGGTGGTCAACAATAGAGTATTCCCTTGCTTGTAGCTTCCTTCAAAGATCGTTAGTGTCAGTCTCAACAACATGTGGCTTAGGTGCAGCTTCCTTGCTTGTTCCTCCCAGATTCTTAGGTGTGTAAACTCTGCCAGTTCTAGTTATACCTTGCGTGACACCTGTTTCTTCCATTTTGGCTTTTCTCTTTCTTCTTGCTTCCTCAACATAATCCCACGGGACGATATCAGACTCGTAAGATGGTGTGGGAGCTTCCATTACAGTGAACGGTGTAGCTACCTCAACTTCAAATGGCTCCTGGATTTGTACCACAACTGGCGTGAGGGTAACCGAAGATGTTTTAGGAGCATCTCCCTCTCGAATGAGTCCAATGGACCCTTCCTGATCCCACTCTTCATTAGTTTCTATCACGTTCACTCCCTCACCTCTGTGATCTGGAAGAGGGTTGTTGCGGACGTTCGGTACAGCTTCCTTTGCTTGTATAACCTTAGTGTCGATTAGCGTCTGAATCTTATCTTTCAACGTGCGACATTCCTCAATGGTATGACCTTTCATGCCTGAATGATAAGCACATGTTTTGTTAGGGTTGATCCACTGAGAAGGATTTTCCATGACAACAACAGGAATAGGGGTGACATAACCAGTAGCCTTCAGTCTTTCATACAGTTGGGCTATGGGTTCAAAAATTAGGGTGTATTGTCTAGGAGGTCTGCAGTTGAAATTTGGATGTGGCTTTGGGTAGATTTGGCGGGCGGGTGGAGGTGAATGGTAATATGCAGGTTGAGTGTTTAAGGTAAGGTAGGTAGTGGCAGGGTATTGGTATTAGGGGAGTGAGGGTTGATACGTGGATGAAGGTGTTTAATATGTGAAGGGAGACTTAGGGCCTTGGGCTGCCATCACGGCACCCACTTCTTTCTTCTTCGAAATACCTCCTGATTTCAAAGATTTATTCGTGGCCTGCAGCGCCTCGAAATTAGTTACCATCCCACTCTTGATTCCTTCTTCTATTCTTTCCCCTAACTTGATGATGTCTGAGAACTTGTGATTTTCGATGACCATCAACCATTCATAATATTGCGGATCTTGTGGTCTAACAAAGAACTTGTTCATTTTTTCTTCTTCAAGTGCTGGCCTTACCTTTGTAGCCTCTGATATCTAACGAGTAGCATACTCGCGAAAGGCTTCTGTCGGCTTCTTCTTGAGGTTTTGAATGTAGAAAACGCCTAGCATGTTTTTCGTGTTGAACTTGAATCTTTCCATGAAATTTGATGCCATACTTACCCAATTAGTCCACTTCTTTGGGTTTTGACTGATATACCAAGACAAAGCGTCTCCTGTAAGGCTTCACATGAACAATTTCATATGGATTTGTTCATTCTTACCCACTCCTACAAGCTTGTCCCAATATGTTCTTAGATGCACCTTCAGATCACTAGTGCCATCGAACATTTCGAACTTTGGAGGTTTGTAACCCTTTGGCAGTTCCACATATGGCTGAATACACAGATCTTCATAATTCAGACCTTCAATGCCTTTCCCACCTTCAACACTGTGGACCCTCCCTGCGAGTTTCTTAAGTTCCTCCACCATATTTATAATGAGCAGGTCCTTCTTAGTTGATTCAGGTATGTATAGGGTTTGTTTTGGGGTATGGGGTAAGGTTTCTACATATATCAGATTGCTTTGATGGGTCCCTGGAACTTGGGTACATGGGTGATCGTTGGTCGAGTTTTGGGGATCGGAAGTAGATTATGGTGTATTTTGGGGAGTGTGATATGTTGAGGGGTTTGTGCTGGTGGTGGGTTAAGGTTCTGGGGAGGTGTGGGATTATGATACTGTTGTGTTGCGGGAGGATTTGGAGCCATAGGTGGTGGGTTCTGGTTTTGTGTGTTTTGTGGTGGTGTTTGGTTTTGGGTAGTCGGGTTTTACTGGTTGATGTCGGGAACATTGAGAGTAAGGGAAAGGTTTGCCAGATTTCGGACCTGCTCCAGCTCTCCCTGTAGTTCTAGGATTTTCTGCTCCAAATATAAGACCAACTTGTTCTGCCCCGAAGTACTTCTACCATTTGAAGTTTTAACATTTTCCGCCACAACATCATTGTCTTTCTGGATACCACTTAAATCATCCATTTTCCCTTTGCCCTTGCTTTTGCTTTTCGAGTCGCTAGGTGAAGGAGGAGGTGGAGGACCTCTGAATCTAGTGTGGTATGCTGATGATGCCAGTATGCATGATCCAACCTTTGGGAATGGGAGTAATCCGAAAGAAAGAAGAAGCAAAAGGTAACCAAGTCAGTAAGGTGAAATAAAAGAGTGTTCGCAATATTTAAACATGTTTCACAAAGTCATGCAACAATTCGCATCCTAATTTGGGGACCTCATCATGCCTGAGGTAGGCCTAAGCGACACATTGACTTGGAGAAAATTTGTGCCAACGTTTGCTTCATTTCATTAATGCGAAAGTGAGCCAAAACAATCTTTTATTAAATCGACAGTAATATAATAAAGTTACTAATGGCATTTAGCCTTATTACATAGAAATCTAATCTAAGCTAGAAAGTAGTAAAGAACATCATCTTCTAATCTACTTGGTCCCTGAAGCACCTTCTCCATGCTTGGCTCATTTGACCCTATCAGTCATGTTTTCTAGATCGCGCATATCTAGCAATAAATAAACTTTTGCCAGCTTCCCTCCTTCATCGTCGTCCATGTCTTAACAATTCAAAAGTATCTTTCTCATCTTCCCTTCTAGCTCCATCAGTCCCTGTTCTAGGTATTCCAATCTTTCTGTTGACTTAGTGGCAATCTGCTTCCATTCCTTTATCGCCTCCATGTTCACTTTGTGCTGCTCCAGATATTTAGCTTCAGACTCGAACACCTTTTTGAGTAGCCTCTTGTACTTCACCTGTGCCTCAGCCACTTCGTCTATGATCCTATCCTTCAGATTGACCCCTGGTTTGATGTCTCCAGCTACGTTGTCTTCCAGTCATGATAGATAGTAGTACATATGACCGGCATGATACCTGTCTGGCTCAATAATTTCTCCTTCCACAATGATCTTTTGGTTCCACATATGTTGCTCTTCGAACTTGAACGGGATGACATCTCCCTTGAAATCTGCCTTATACTGGACCATGTTGGAAACTCGGGGTATGCCTTGTTTTCTTCCAGCTTGTCTCATTACCTTTATAGGAGCATAAAGGTAGATGCCCCACAGTCTGATCAGTACCAAATGAGTAGTTCCTTTTAATCTGATGATGAACTCACTACTAAGAAACCATTCAAACATCTAATGCACTTTCTCGTATGTCAGATTGCTGAAGAAACGCACCCAACTTACAACATTTCCAGGCTTTGCAAACCTATCTGGGATAAACGTCATTTTCTTTGGGTGATGGTTGGCTATGTAGTCATTTAGTGGCCTTCGCAGAAGCTGTTGACGATACTCACCCCTCTAAAAGTGTTCCAGCAGCCAGACTTGTAGAAATAGATTGCAATCCTCAAAGTGTCCAAACTCACGCTTGCACCGATCTAGAGCACGGTACATCTCAGCTAAAATCATTGGAATGATAGTATAAGTTTGTCCTTCGGTACCATCCATTAAGGTCTTGGCGACCATGGATAAGTGAGTATGAATTCTTCCTCCTTTCATCGGAAAGATCAACAATCCTAGGAAGCAGACAATGAAAATATAAACCCCGCAATGCACCCATCCCAAAGAAGTAATGGCTAGTTCATCATGATAAAAACGATATGACTTGCTATGCCCATATCGCTCATAAAGAAACTCAAAAGGGATGTATGATTTCTTTAGACAGAGCAATTCATCATTCTTCTTAAAACCTAACATTTTCAAAAAACCACGGGGAGTGCGATTCTCTGGTACTAGCAGTCCCAGACTATCCCATGGTAACCTAGCGAACCCCCTTATTTCTTCTAGGAGAGGGGTCATTTCTATATTGCCAAATTGGAAAATAGATCATTTCTCATCCCAGAATATGGTAGCGGCCTCGATCAATTCCCTATTTGGTTGAATGTTCAGCAAAGGTAGCAGGTCACCAAGTACTCTCCTCACATGATTCTTGTCACATGACGCGAGATCTTTCCACCAGTCAAGTAGAAAAGGCGGGATGTTCTGGACCATACCAAACCTGGGGATTTCATGCTTCATTTCTGTAAACAAATAAAGTTAATCCTTTTCCCTCTCCAGATTCGGCTACTTACGCAATAATGATCAACATGTTGGCACATTTTCTCCAAGTAATGCACATAACATGATAGTGTTCTTTGGGATTATGGAAATCCCGTCGGACTTTGGACAAGGTTTATCTAAGCGAATTATTATGTCAATAACGCTTCAACTCGTAGTAGGTTTAGCATGATGCATGTACATTTAAAATTGGAGTGGAGTTTCTAAAAGGGTCTAGACTGGTACTCCCAAGTGGACAACTTGAGAGAGAAAGGCACGGGACCATCGACTGCATCGTTGATCGACTAGTCTGCCGCAAATAAGCCTTTCCGATTTTAAAAAAGGGTAATTTCAGGAAAGCGTGGACACTCATCAAGTGCCGCTATGTTGATAATTGGCTTGAGTGGAGTATGATGTGTAGCATGCTTTATTGTCACGACCCAAACTAACCCCTGTCATGATGGCGCCTATCATGGAACTAGGCAAGCCAACTCATTTCCAAAACAAACCGATATTTTTATTTCAAAGATAATTTCAATGTTATTTAACATAAAAACCTTCGTAAAGGAGTTCCCAATCAAAAATAAAAGTGCGGAAGGAAAAGCCCGACATCGGCGTGTCACTAGTCATGAGCATCTACTACAATCTGTCTAACAATATCAAGGCTAACTCAGCCTGAAAAATAGTTAAATACAACTAGAGGAATATAAGAGGGAGAAGAGCAGGGGTTGTGATCGCCAAACAGCTACCTTGCTATCTCCAAGAACAATCTGCAACAAGAACACTCAATAACCGCTACCGTGTCCAGCTACACACTCCCTGCACACAAGGTGCAGGGAGTAAGTACGCCAACTCAGTAAATAACAACAATAAATAAAGACTGAGAAGTAGTGACGAGCAATAAAGCATATAACGTTCAAATCATGAAATCTCAGTAAAGTACAACATGCTTTAAAAATCAGTGTTTGAATCAAATCATCTCGTTTAAACCCGATTCCAATAAAAATCCTTTAAAGATATTTTTACAACAGTTTTTCAAACAAAGGCTCAATGCAAAGGTGAGCAAAAATGATGAAATCATAAACAGCCCCTCGGGCAAACCTCACAGTCACTCGTGCCACTCGAGCATACCTCACAATCACTCTTGCCACTCAGGCATACCTTACAATCACTCATGCCTTCCAGTCACTCGGCACTCACACTCAGTAAGTACCTGCGCTCACTGGGGTTGTGTACAGACTCCGGAGGGGCTCCTTCAGCCCAAGCGCTAATAATCTGCATGGACAACTCACGCGCTATAATAATAAAGTATGCTGCAGGCGGGCAGCCCCGATCCACACTCATCTTCACAATCAGGCCCTCAGCCGATATCAACATGCTGTGGCGTGCAGCCCGATCCCATAAATATCCTTACAAATTAGGCCCTTGGCCTCACTCAATCATAACCCTATCAAGCCACTCAGGCATTTTAGTAAAACATGGCATTCGGCCCAAAACATTTATATGCATCACAATAGAGTCATAAAACTGAGTTATGCAGTAAACAACTATAAACATGACATTCAAAGTATAAACTGAGCATAGATTTTCAATCGAAAACAATGAGAGGATAGTAAGAAAAAGCCCCTAAGTGTCCAAACAGCACCGGCGCAAGGCCCAAACATGGCATTCAGCCCATTTTACAGAAATTCTTTCTAAAACATATAAGTATCATATAGTTTTAACACAGGATGCAACTTTACAGTCGCTACACCCGTCACCTAGCATGTGCGTCACTAAAAGAATAGTAGAATGATACAAAATCCGGGGTTTCGTACCCTCAGGACTAGATTTACAATCGTTACTTACCTCAAACCGGTCAAATATCTACCCCGTAATGCTCTTGCCTCTGGACTCGGCCCTCAAATGCTCCAAATCTATTCAAAATCAGTACAATACCATCAATATACGCTAATGGAATGAATTTCACAAGCAAAGCTACAAAATTAGACCAAAACCCGAAATTGGCTCAAATCCGGCACCGGCCCACGTCTCGAAATCCAACAAAATTCACAAAACTAGAAAGCTCATTCACTCACGAGTTTAACCATACCAAATTAATCAAAATCCGACATCGTTTGGTCCTTCAAATCCTTAAATTACTCTCTAAAACTTCCAAGCCCTAACCCCTCATTTTCACTAATTACAATGATTAAACAACGGAAAAATCACCATATATACGAGTATTAGGCTCAAGTAACTTACCTCAATGAAAACCCCCTTAATTCCCTCTTCAAAACTCTCCAAAAAGCTCCAAATCCGAATAGAAATCGTGAAGAATGCCCAAAAATTCGCGAAGTGTGCAATATGTACCCTCTGCCCAAGCTTCTCGCACTTGCGGTCATTTTCTCGCACCCGCGCGACTGCACCTGCGGTCCAAGGAGCCGCACCTGTGCAACTCACTTACGTGCCCAGACTCCGCATCTGCGGCAAACCCGTCGCACCTGCGAAGGCGCATCTGTGCATTTTCTCTGCTTCTGCGAAGCCTGCCCAGCATTGCCCTTTCCGCATCTGCGTCCCAGGTTTTGCATCTGCGAGCGCATCTGCGCCCTAGGTTTCGCATCTGCGGGCTCGCAGATGCGACCTCCAATGCGCACATGCGCAACCTACCTAGCCCAGCGTCGCCCGCACCTACGCACTCCCCACGCGCACCAGCGGCCTCGCACCTTCGACTCTTCCTTCCGCAGGTGCAGAAATAGCAAAAGCAGCAGCTCCAGCTGCAAATTCCAACTTCGACAAATCCGTTAACCACCCGGAATCACCCCGAGGCCCTCGGGACCTCAACCAAAAATACCAACAAGTCATTTATCAATATACAAACTTAGTCGAAACTTCGAGTCACTCAAAACAACATCCAAACACCAAATTACCCTCGGATTCAAGCCTAAGAACTTCTAAATTTCTAAATTCGGCAACCGATGCCAAAACCAACTAAACCACGTCCGAATGACCTCAAATTTTGCACACACATCACAAATGACACTACTAACCTACTCCAACTTTTAGAATTCCATTCTGACCCCGATATTAAATTTTCCACTGCCGACCGAAATCGCCAAATTTCTAATTTCGCCAATTCAAGCCTAATTTTACCACGGACCTCTAAATCACATTCTGGACGCACTCCTAACTCCAAAATCACCTAACGGAGCTAACGGAACTATCAAAATTCAAATCCGAGATCGTTTACACATAGGTCAACATCTGATTGACTTTTCCAACTTAAGTTTCTACTTAAGAGACTAAGTGTCTCAATTCACTCTGAAACCACTCCGGTCCCAAACCAACTAACCCGATATAACATAATATAGCTGAATAACACAAAAAGAAGTAGAAATGGGGAAAACGGGGCTATAACTCTCGAAACGACCGGCCGGGTCATTATATTTATGCAGGAATAATAACATATTGCCAAGTATTTGCATGATAAAAGTACATAAAAGCAAAAAATAACATAGCAAACACTATAAGAAAATAGGCCTTTAGCGAGGGAAAATCTGGTCGTTATAAGTTGTTAACGGCCAGAAAAAATCCGGTTGTCACTGGTCATTAAAAGCCCCGACGTTAAGAGTTAATGACCAGATTATAATCCGTTCGTTAAAGATCCTTTTGCGACAACATAATTTCCAGTCGTTATACATCCCTTTTAACGACAAGATATTTTCTTCGCTAATTTGTTATACACTCGGTAAAAGTCTTTAATGACAACAACTAATGTAGTCATTACAAGTTCTTTTAGCGACCGTTATTCCCTTCGTTAGTTGTACAATTACTTCTAATAACCAAATTTAAATTACGAAAATTTAAATTAGATAAATAGAAATAATTATTTATATGCTTTCATACACAACCAACAACACTCGAAAATAAACCAAATACTTAATATCTTTGTTAATACAAAAAACTAAAGTATCATATATACTAGAAACCAATCTGAATCGTATGACATCATTTTTAATAATTCCTAAAAGATAAACATAAAATTGCAGCATATGTACAGTGTCTTTAAACCATCCCTAACAAAACATAAACCTCTTGTACTTCAACTTGCTCTACACTTTCTTCAANCATAAACCTCTTGTACTTCAACTTGCTCTGCACTTTCTTCAAGGATAGGTTATTCAGACTTCAAATGTTTGATCTGTTAACATAACAAATGTATGCCAATTTAGTAATAAAGAATAAACAAATAAAGAAAAAAGATTAGTTATATGCCAGTTTAATAAAGATAAATTATATCTGTTAACATAACAAATTAAGTTATTTTTCATAATAAGTGCACACTTAAATAGAAGCAACTTCCAATTGAAACCCACATCAGAATGGCACAAAAATGGTGCATGGGAGAAACCAGCTCAGTATTGTTTATACCTGTTAATCGAGCCGGGCTGACCCGTTTACAACCCGGTTCAGCCTGGATCAGCCTGGTACTGTAGCGTGGGGGGCAAGATTGGACGGGTTGGGCGGGGAACGGGTTTCAAATGAAAAGTTTTTTGATACCGGTCCACCGGAACCCGCTAAGCCCGTTAACCCGTTATCGGGTTTTTAACGGGCTACAACCCGCTTTTTAACGGGGGTGGGGGGTGGGGGGTTTAATTTTTTTTTTTGTTTTTTACCGTTGCCAACGGTCAAATTCAAATATGACCGTTGGCCAACGGCCTTTTTTTGCAGAAATGGCCATTTCGGCCTACCCCCTTAAGAAAATAGCCCCCATACCCCTAATATTTAATAAATTATAATTTTTATCTTTTAACAACTATAAATAGCCCCCCTTCTTCTTCATTTTTCCTCACAATTGACTCTCTTACTACTCTAATTCTCCGTCAATTCTCTCTTGATATTATTGATTATTGTTCTTAAATTCTCAATTACTTATTATTTCAAGTTTCATTAAATATTTAGTTTAGCCATTACAAAATTATTGTTATCAAATATCAAGTATTCAAGTAAAGTGTGGTATCAACTATCAAGTATCGATCTATCAATTGAAATTTGATTTTTGATATCAATTTTAGTGCGTCATCCGGAATCCCGGTACACTCGTTCCATATCTTTCTCTTCTTTGGTGTACACTTATTTTATTATTTAGAATTATTAATTTAATTTACATAATGGATATATTTAGAGCAGCCAAAAAAGCGTGCACTAGTAGAGGTGGTAGTAAGAAAACTTTCAATAGATCAAGAGGTGGTGCTTGTTCTTCTAGTAGCTTTACACATATTTCTGAAAGTTGACCTGAAAATTTAAATGTAGATTATGAGCGACTTCAAGAAAATTATGGTATAGATGATGATTTAGATGATAGTTTAGATGATATTCCATCACCTGATAATCTTGAAACACCACCAGCTATACCTGGTAATGCTAGTCAAACTCAAAATATTAGGGGTGGAAGTCGTGGTAATACAAGTAGGCCTCCCCTCCCTATTAAGAAGAATCGAAGATTAAGAAGTAAGTGTTGGAATTGTTTTGACAGACTAGAAGAAGATAAAATTTATGTAAGATGTAGAATTTGTAAGGATATTTATAAACATGAGACCGGTAAGGGAGGGGGAATAGGTCATCTTCGTAGGCACATGGTAGACAACCACCCTCTTGATTGGGGAGTAGATGAGGAAAATGGGCAATAAAAACTTAACCCGGATACTGGAGGGTTAATGGGTAAATTCGATATTAAGAAAGATCGGGAAGAATTAGCAAAAATGATTGTTTTAGGTTGTTTACCTTTTAATTTTGTTACTTCACCATATCTTGTTACTTATATTCAAAGAATTTATAACCCTTTGTTTAAAGGTATTCCTAGAAATACTTGTAGAGCTGATATCTTTAGGCTTTTTGGACAATATCAGACGTATATACGTTATTTGTTCGCTAGTCTTTCTTGTAGAATTTCTCTTACTTCTGATATTGATCGTGCTGTAAATGGTAATGATTATTTGACTGTTACATGCCATTGGATAGATGATAATTTTTGTATGCAAAAACGTATTATTTCTTTTAAATATAATGAAGATCAAAGTCATACTGGTTCATTTATAAGTAATACTATCCATGAAGTTGCTATATTTTATAATCTTGCAGAAAAAGTTTTGTGTGTGTCATTTGATAATGCTTCTAACAACAATACTGCTATTACAATATTAAAATTGTATCTACACCCACCACTTCCTGAAATATTTCATGTTAGATGTGCATGTCATATTTATAATTTGATTGTGAAGAGTGGCCTTGAATTATTTAGAGATGATATCACTTTAGTTAGAAGAGCTGTTGGTGTAATTCAAGGAAATAATAGAAGTGCTAGATTAAATGCATTTAAAGAAAAATGTGTACACTATGGACTAAAACCAAGACTCATGCCTGAAGAAATAGTTACTAGGTGGAATTATACTTATTTATTCTTAAAATGTTGTTATAAATATAGAATGCCTCTGCCACTGGGTTGGTGGAGGAGCAACTCAAATCAATTTCATGTTCTTTCGGTCATGGCTCGAGACGTGCTAAATGTGCCGATTTCAACAGTCGCATCAGAGAGCGCATTTAGCCAAGCAAGGCAGCAACGCTTTGGAAATTCGAGTGTGCTTCAGAGATTGAATAAGATCAGAACGGCAAAATTAAGGGCATGACGAGGTAGATGAAGCGGAGGACCAACAAATTGGAGATATAATGGTTTATGGTTCTGATTCAACCAATACCGGAAATCAAGAACCTCGTGTTGACATGGATGAACTTACAAAAATGATGAAAAGCATGCGATATACTTTTTTTTATAATTATTGTAAACTTTTAATTTGCAAGTTAAAAAATAACAAAATCAAAAAAGAACTTGCAACTTAATTTGAAGTATTATATATTATTCAATAAAAATATCAAATGAAAGTCTTCGGAGCTTGATCCTTACATATTGCCTATTGGTCTTATTAAATAATTTTTTGTAGCCACTTTCAAATTTCAATTTTAAAATTATAAAATTTAAATTTCAAATTTAAAACTTTAAACTTCAAAGTTTAATTTAACGGAGTACATCTCCTTTTTATTCACGGATGAATCTGGGTAGAATGAAATATAACAGGCTTGCTCAGTCGGGTTCACTCGGTTGAGCGCCGGTCGCGCTCCTCGATTTTGGGGCGTGACAGTATGTTAAGGCTATCTCTTTTTTCTTTTGGTATGATCTATATGACACAAACAAAACGAGCAAATGCACAATTTCCATAAATGACTATATTCATAGAAATACTAGAGATGCTTATCTTCTTGATTCCCCATGTATCATATTATTCTATCATCTGTTCATGGGTCTTAGAAAATATGTAAGTTGATAAAGTTTATTTCATGATATTAATCAAAGGCATTATGATCTTATTGTCATGCCCCGAAATTGAAGAGCGCGACCGGCGCTCAACCGAGTGAACCCGGCCGAGCAAGCCTATTAGATTTCCTTCTACCCAAACGCATCCATGAATAAGGAGGAGATGTACTCCATTAATCAAACATTTAAAATATTTTATTAACAACTCTCGTTTCATATCCATTAGCAACTTCATTCATAATTTCCAAAGTTTTACAAGTTTATAGATATAATGAAAACGTGTTTGCCAAAGACCAATATTTCTAGTTCAATTTCCCATATTAAACACTACCCACAACCTATCTACAGAGCCTCTAAGTACAACGGAAGAGAAATATGGAAATCCGGTAACAAGGCCCCGGCTATACCTCAGCCACAAAGTACATGAGAAACAAAAGATACATGGCCCCAAAATGGAGTGGGGCTCACCAAGCCAACTGAAGAGAGTGTACCGCTATCACTGATCAATTCCGCCTGCTGTAGAACCACCTGCATCCATTAAAGATGCAGCGCCCCCGCCAAAAGGGACGTTAGTATCGTCGAGTAGCACTAGTATGCATAGCTAAAAGTCCTCTTTCAAAATTGAATACCCATATAAGAAAAGGCAACACATAGAAACAACAAGTCACAATCAACAATATCCAAATGTCCAGTTAAAACATAATAATTTTTAAAATACAAACTTCATATACAATTTTTGGTTGGGAGATCATTAGCACTAATGTTCCCAATACCGATGTTCACAATACCGATGTTCATAATACCGATGCCATCGTACTTTTAGCACGGAGTCCGATCACGATTCGATCGACTCAGCTATCTCATTAGAGAATCAACCAAAATTTCTATCACTACCAATACCACCATAATTTTAGTACGGAGTCCGATCACGACCCGATCGGCTAGGCTATCTCATTAGAGAATCAACCACAATTATTATCAATACCAATACCACCGTAATTTTAGCACGGAGTCCGATCATGACCCGATCTGGTGGGCTGTCTTATTTGAAGACATCAACCAAAATCTCAGTTTCAATTATAATTTTCAGAACAATCACCACCATGTGTGCGACATGGTGTCCGATCACGACCCGATCCGCTAGGCTGTCTTATTCGAGGCATCAACCCTTTTATATCAGTCAATCTTATCCCAATTAAGAGGAATAATTTTATCACATCAATTTCATCCCAAATAAGGGGAATAATTCATTAAAAAAATAGGTGCAAATGTATTTACCTTATCATCTTCCACATTGTATAAATTTTCACTAGTATTTTCAACCAATAATAACAACAATATTTCCTTGGCTCTTTTGGCCATTCACAAGATTCTTTATTCAAGGCACGATGGCCATATTTGTTATTTCACATTTTTATTTCTTCCCTCTCATGTATCATCATCATAAATATAAATATACATATAATATTCCGAAAATCACAACTTTAAGTTCATTAGAAATGACCAATTTAAGCACCATAGATTTCTTTCCAAGGAGTGGAGTAAAATGATTGGCAATTGATGCGCAAGTTTAAATCATCAGCAAATAACACACCATTTATTCTTGACACATTTCCCCCAGAAGGGGAAATACACAATTTCCACTCACGAATATGTAAGAACGCAAAACACATTGAAAATACTCACAAATCATAACGTATGTTAAAACAGCCGTATATGAGCATGACTTGAGTTTATAGGGTTTTAGGCAATTCTATTTTCGAAGTCAATTCGGAATAGTTGAATCAAGGCTCATTTCATAACCTTTCTCACATCATTTCATTTCATTGGCTCCATAGACCACAAGTATAACTTTCACTTATATCAATCATCACATTCGATACTTCTTACACATCTTTATAGGTTATCAACAGTAAGACATTTCCAATCAAGGCTTTAGTCTTAAACATATTGAGTTTTCTCACACAATTTGGAATCATAACATTCATTTCAAACACAACTCAAAGACATAGCATTTTAATACACATATCATTCTTGAACACATTCCCAAAGGATAACATAATGTGTTAGGAACATTCTGAACACATTTTGAATAATTAATTCTCGACACTTTGCGTATTCGGGACAATCGAATTTATTGGGAACAACTCGGAACATAGAATAAGGAACTTGAGACAACCATACTTGAAACTTATGAATACATCATTGAATTCAATCTTAAGAAAGTAGTTTAGCCAACATACATTGATGGAGCTCTTTAGTGCTACTAAAATCACCTACTACTCTTACAACTTCAATCTACATCAACATAATTCATTGGACCAATATTAGTAACAAATTCCATAATTTAGGTCATTTAGGCATTTTATCAAATACCTAGTAGGCATGAATCTTTACATATCTTACCCATAGAATTAGTTCATCCAACTACTACAATTTACCGATAATTTATCCCACCATCATTCTTAAATAATTCATAACTTCCAACATCACATACATGACCATCTTGACTTTACAATTGCTATCAAATATGGTATGCAGTTAACCAATCATTGAATGCAATGATGTAAGCTCACATGTATTTTCTTTCATTTGTGAAAGAAGAAATGGAGAAGGCAAAGCAAGAAAGTAATGCTTTAGATCTTTACCGTAACAGCTTTCCACATGTGTTGTAATTTATATTTTTCAATGTCTGCCCATGAGTGTACTCACAATCTGCACATATTACGATCACGAACTAATATACCTATGTGTCTCGTAAATGTGACATGATGTTGTCCAACAACCCTATTGTGATAGAAAGTGACTAGCAACTTTCTCCAACTTTGAGTCCTGCAACATTTTTCACCTATTCGTTCCTCTCACGTTTTTTACCTTTTCAGATTCACCTGGTCCTGCAAATCCAATTTAAGTCAAATATAAAAATAGTTCTTGTACAATAACAACAAAAAAATCTTATAGCTTTAGATAACAAAATACTTATTTCACTTCTCTGAGTGCCCTGCATCTCTTCTTTTTCATGAGGAAAGGGAGTATCACCTTCCAATATTTGATCAAAACCATGACGTACAACATTTTTTTTAACATTAAAAACGTTATTACACATATTCGTTGCTCTCACTTTTTTTTACCTTTTGAGATTCACATAACCCTACAAATTCTAATTTAAGCCATATATAAAAATAGTTCTTGTACGATAACAACAAAAAAATCTTATAGTTTGAGATAATAACATACTTATTTCACTTCTCTGAGTGCCCTGCATCTCTTCTTCTTCACGAGGAAAGGAAGTATCACCTTCCAATATTTGATCAAAATCAAGAGGCACAATATTTTCTCTAACTTTGAATCCTGCAGTATTTTTACACCTATTCAATAAAATTTTATCTTCTCTCTATTAACTCCATTAAAAAAAAAGCTAATTTTAGACCAATTGGAGGTGCATAGAGTTACCAAATATATAGTCATTAATAATGTCAGGACTGTTACTTTTTCCAAATTCTGGGTAATATTCTTCCAATTGTAATAAGATACAGTAGTTTGGTAAGAGACGAATGAAATGTTTCTGTCAAGTGACCACCATCATCATTCGTATTAATAATTTTAAGGTAAATTATAGCAGCATTTTTCTGATCAAATGATGGCATTTTTATTCCTCTTATAGAGATTTAGATGGAAAAAATTTATTGTTTTATGACTATAAACCATGAAAGCACTTTAACATCATGAAATTCTACCTCAACATACCACAAAATCTCTAACTAAGCCTAATTGAGAGTGATGTTTCGTCCACCACATTACACCAAAAAATATTTGTTAGGTCATTATTTTTTGTGTTGGCTCAGTAGATGGGGAGTCAAATCACAATCTATATGCTCTGGCCTCTCTCATCCCTGTTTCTAACTCAGATGTCTTTTCTAGCAAAATTATTAATCAATTTACTTAAAAAAGGTAAATTTTGAACCTTACCTTGATGAGAAGAAACTCATGAGCAGTTGCTGTCAATGGAGGAGATGAACAGTTTCTCTAATTCGGTTCGTGACAGGAGATATAACAACTGCTCCTTCAAAATAGAGGTTTACGAGAAGTCCTAGGGTTTTTTCCCTTTTTTGTGGGGGGGGAGGGG
>AWOL01S0061522.1:35458-57195 GCA_000715115.1 Nicotiana otophora
TGATGGGATTTGGCGCATATGTGGGTTGGGAAAAAAGAGGGAAACGTTAGCGCCACTTTTTCATTAATAATAGTTTAACGACAAGCTGTGTTATATTTTAACGGTCGAATACTATCCCCTCGTTAATATTGAGCTAAAATTTAGTTTCAACGACTGGAAAAAAATTTGGTTGCTATAAGTACACTTATAACAACCAGATTTATGTCCCTTCGTTAAGAAATGGTCGTTAAAAATCCAATTTCTTGTAGTGAAAGTTGAACATGAAAAAAAGACAAAATAGAGAAGTCAGTTTAGTTCATGAAAACGTGCGAGAACGTAATGAAGCAGGTAGGGAAATAGGGATGGGAGAGTCATAATATAGCAGTCTTAGGCAAGATGAGAGAGATGGAGAGAGGTCATACATGTCATAGCAGATAAACAAGAATAAGAAAAGGGATGTGCATGTCATAGCAATTTAAAACAAATAAAGGTGAATAAAAAAAGGGATGTGCATGTTATAGCAGTTTAAAATAAAAAAGGAAAGTAATCCACATAAATCAAGTTCGTCATGGTAAGAGCCTAAGTGTTTCCCCAGTAGAGTCGCTATGCTGTCGCGCCCCATTTTCTCGCGAAAGCGGGTTTTGACGTTTGACAACTCTTTTAAGGAAGGTATTAAAAGAGAAGAGTCGCCACCTAATGATTTAGTTTGAGGTGCGTTAGGGCACCTATTTGTGAATAACTCCGTTTGACTAGTCCGTGTCACCAAAGATCGGGTAAGTGCTCAAGTTACTTCGAAGAAAAGGTGTTAGGCATTCTTCGAAGTCCACAACAGTGAGTCCCGTCCGAACTTTAAACTATGTGGATTATGTGATTTGGCTAGGTGATCAAACAGACAAAGGGAAATTTAGAAGTCGAAGAGTCTTACTATAACAGACGAGAATTGATACGAATCTTAATGATTACAAGGATAGAACTACATTGGTCTATATTATATGACTAAGTATAAATAGCCAGTATATAAAGAAGGGGGGGGGGGGGGGGGGCTCTTTTTTTTNTACAACCTAGTTAGCTCTGAGTTCAAATAAATAGGTGTGCAAGTAGTAAATATATAAGGGAGGGTCCTATGTTTTTTAGCCTAAAGGATCACCCCGTGTAACATAAATAATACTTCCCAACTTTCTTAAGGTAGGGGTTCTCATATTATTCAACGGGTACAGACTATTATCTCCTGCTACCCAATTACTATGTTGAAGTTAATACTTAAAGGCGCTCTAATTCAATTCTAAATCGTATCCTATGCGTGCATTACCCGTCCCATACCTATGGTCCAGGAGGCTTTGGACCTACTATTTGGCTGGTTCTAGACTTCACTTAGGTTGCTCAAAAATGATAAAACTAACACACATTCAAAACATATAGGACTACACATAAATTCAAGAAAGGCTTAAGTTAACCTCAACACACAAATAGCAAATTGCACGCCGACAGATTCAGCAATAGATAATTTTTTAGAATTAAGACGCATTAGGTTCGTTACGTCCTATATGCATGATTTCTATGCGATTCTGATTTCTAGTATTATACAAACAACATTGTTGTTTCTGACTAATCAATTAGCTGATTACAGGCATTTAAAAAGCTCCTATAGGCCTGATCTCTGAACTGTTCACGCAATAAGACAATAAAAACTGTTTGAAAGCTCAGAATTAGCGACGTTGATTTATAGACATACTTTCTAGACGAGTGATAATATCCTATAGGCAAGACTTATAACGAATTGAACCTGGTTTTTATAGCACTTTATCCCTATAGACATGTCATCTAGGCGGGGCAGTGTAATGAGAACAACAGGATTAGTTTATTAATAGAGTAAAATTCTATGGTCATGATATTTAGATGAGCAAAGTGTTAAAGACTTGTATTATCAGATCCTATAGGCATGTTGTCTAATAATTAATCAAGGCGTTCGATTCCTATAGGCATGATGTCTCAGGGTGCACAGTGATAGACGTAAAATCAAGTATAGCGATTACTAACATGCTTGAGATAGTATACGAGTATTAGACAAGTTAGGTGCAATGTGTGTGATTCCTATAGACATGGTTCCTATTAATGTGCACAAATAGGGCATGCTAGACGTAATGGCAAATAGAACACCTAGATCCTATAGGCATGTTTTCTACCCATTCATCCAAATATAAGAGTACCCCAATCCCTTTTACTAATCTCCCCATCATTTGTTACAAATTATTACAAATCCTATTGAATAATTACATGCACAAATATGAATACACAATAACCCAGTAACAATTTGGCCTTCAAGATAGGTTTAGAATTCCATGTGAACTGCAGGCCCAGACTTCAAGTGCAAACAGTGTTCTTCAGACTTCCAATACCAAAGCAGGTCCATCATACCAGGCCCAGGCGAATAATTTCTTACACATAGTATGCTAAGCTTGGTTATACAGATGACACTACATACATAGTTAATTGAACAGCTCTGGAAATTAAAACACGCAGTCCTTAAGTTGTGACCAGCAAACACCTCTAACCAAGACTTATAGATAGGGTCATATAAACACATATGCGGCAAGGTTTGTGGTTGTAACTCCAGAAACAGAGTTTAAGAGCAACATGGCTGTTTCAAATAAAGTTCCAAAATAAAGCTTCGTCAAAATCGTCCTAAGGAGCCTTAAGCAGGGGTTTGAACATGGAATTCTAATTGTGTCATGTGCGAGATTAATGAAATGTAGACTTAACATGGGAACTTCAACACAAGAACCTAATGAGAGCAGCTAATTTGAAGAGCTTAACATATGAGACAGGCAAACAAACTCAGTTTATTAATAAGTGAGCATTCGGATGAGAAGAGGTTGATTTTCAGGCAGGTCAAGTAAGCAGGCATCGTATAAAGAAGAGTAAAAAGACAAGGATTGAGATTCATCCTAGGAGTCTCAAATAGTAGGTGAGCACAAAGCATCAAAGCAAAGAATGAGTCTGCTTTGGCATTACAACAACATTAGCACATAGAGTTCATATGATCACAAGTTGGTTTCAGGGAATAGTAGGTATACATAGAAGATTTGGCATTGGTTCTAGGAATGTATTGATTTCCCAAAAGAGTCCCAATCAAAATAACAATAGTCTTGAATAGTCAATTAAACTTAAACATGACGACAAATATTCAAACAACTTGGTTATCTACAATAGGCAAGCATTGTGGGAAATAAAGTCAAGGAAAAGCTTGCTAGGCTAAGTATTCATGTAATGTCATCCCATAGTTGCAGCAGCACATCAGGTGATGGGTAAGGGACTCGACAAGAAGAAAAACACTTCTAGACAGACATAGCTTCCCAGAAATCCAAATAATTAGAGCAGGATTGAGATAGCATGATATAAAACACCCAGATAAATTCACACAATCAAAAAGTAATAAAATTACGAGAGTATAGGGCACTAACCAGTTGCAAACAAAAGCTCCAACTCCCAGTGCTTCAGAGTTCATAGGAGCCTCGAAATGGACCCTGGGCAGTGCTTGCGCTAGAGGAAGGTGAACAGAATCCGGTGGTTTTGGCTTTAAGCCGACCAAGATCTCAATTTTAGAATAGTATAGAATAAGTGAGAGTGAGAGAATAGTTCTTAAGGTCATTCCGGTCCCCCTAAAGGGAAAAATGTGGAGAGGTTATATAGTGGTAGAAATCGAACAAACAAACATGAAAAATAATTAATCAAACACAAATAAGGAAAGAAAATCAATCAAGTTTAAGTAGGAACAAAGGAAAGTCACATGCATAGCCTATTCCGAATCAAAATAGGTAAAAAAAAAACCCTAGTTTGACAAATGGTCAAAATTATCCAAGACTCTCGGTGAATCAGACCCATACGACCCTATTGAGAGCGTATACAGATGGATTTTCGTCTGAATCTTGTAGGTTGAGGATGATTACAATTGATTCGGAGAGGTAATAATTGCAAAAATTGGGCAAGTACTAAGTAACACCACGAGTGTATGAATGATAACGAGATAGTGCAAATAAGGTAGGCAAATCATGAAAGAATTTCATGATTTACCCGGGTTTTGAGGGGATTTGGGAGGAGGCGGCTAGGGTTTAGAGATGAGAGAATGCATAGGCGGCCGGTTTGGGAGAATGGTATCTAGGGTTTGATTGTGGGGATATAAGGAAAGATGGAGATTTATTATGGGACGTTGATAATTGAAGATCAACCACCAGGATTGGCTAAGAAACGGGGCGGGTCAAATGCAACGGGGTTGCGACCGGGTTGGTCACATGGATCGTTTGGTTTGGGCCAGGGCAGATTGGGCTAAAATTTGGGGTGTTTGGGCCATTAATTTGGTCCGAAAATTGGCTCACAATTGGGCTACAATTTAAATACACGAAATTCATTAAGAATAAACTATAAAATGATTAATAAATAATAAAACAATTGCAGTAAAATTAAAATTTAGCATTATAAAAATATAAGAAAAGCTATTTTGATATAAATAATATAATACATACAATTATGTGTAGAATATAGGCTATTATTGTAAAATTTTACAAAATAGCTTTAAAAATACAAATATAATCATATAAAAACAAAATAAAATATTTTGAGACATCTATGTGGATGAAAATACCAAATTCGGATGATTAAGTCACTACAAAATAATTTAAAGGGTAATCAATACATATTCAAGTAATTTAAATGCAAGAAAATTAATTTTAAAGCTTCAAAAATTATGGAAAATTATAGGAAATAGTGGTGATGATGCAGAAATGATAATTTAAAAGCATATAAAAACATGATGACAAAATTGGGTATCAGTACTAGGCACGTTTAACATGTGATATTTCGTATTTGATATTTAAACTTTGATTCTTATTTGATTTGGCATGTATAACTGACATGCAGGCATAAAGTGATATTACTCCTCATGCTAATTGGTACATGATGTCTCCACTTGATGTTTAGAGCTTGATATTATAGTTTTATCTTGTGAAATACCTGTCTAAATGAATTCTGTGGAAGTTGATGCCTCCAACAAGCAAGATAGAAGTTGACCATAAGACCATCTCAGGCATGGGAAAGAAAGGCGACAGGCAACCGACTTAACTGGGGAGCCTAAATGGAGGAGGGGCTCGCGTCTGATTATCTAGTTGGTGAGGCAATAACTTACCAAGGTGATGATCAATAATTGATCCGAGAGGATGATCAACCACACTAGGACATAGACACAGCCTAGACTCCTACAGAAGGCAGCAGTGGGGAATTTTCTGCAATGGGCGAAAGCCTGACAGAGCAATGCCGCATGAAGGTAGAAGGCCCACGGGTCGTGAACTTATTTTCCCGGAGAAGAAGCAATGACGGTATCTGGGGAATAAGCATCGGCTAACTCTGTGCCAACCTTGTTTCATAGCAGAAGTATTTACTGGTTCTCCAGGGAAATACATTGGTCTAGTAGAAACAATTTGGGTATTTTAATTGATCCTTTCCAGAGAATTAGATGGTCTTCCTGAACAAGCCTTTTATTTGGTAGGTAATATCGATAAAGCTACCGCGAAGGCTTCTTCCTTCGCGTAAGCTACAGTCTAATTAGTATTGTACTCATACTATACTCCGCACTTCGTGTGCAGGTCCAGGTGCTGCAGATAGCAGCGGTCGCCAATGAATTGTATTCAGATTAGATTGGAGATTTTGAGGTAGCATTGCTATTCCGTTAGCATGCCTTGGAGTCCTCTCTGTTATCTTTTGTTCTTACTATTTAGTCTTCCAGACAGTATTGTATTTTGTTCAGACTTTGTATTTAGTATTCTATAGAGCTCATACATTTGGTGACACCAGAATTTGGGGTTAGATTCTTATGTATTAATATTGTAACTTTAGTTAATTAGGGCATTCCTCTTTTGAGACTTTTTCTTATCATTATTGAAGTTTATTTCAGCATATTTGTTGTTGGCTTGCCTAGCAAATTACGCGTCATCACAGCTCCGATGAGAGTTTGGGTCGTGACAAGTTGGTATTAGAACACTAGGTTGACATAGGTTTCACGAGTCATGAGCAAGTCTAGTAGAGCTTTCCAGATCGGTACAGAGACGTCTGTACTTATCTTCGAGAGGCTATAGGGCTTTAGGAAATTTCACCTTCCTTGATTCCTTGTCGTGCAATTTTATCTCAGCTTGAACCTTGTATCTTCAGTTCCTTCCTACTCATTTTGTACGCGAATTTGAGTACTCGATATCGGTTGGGCATCGACAAGCTTTGATAGTAATATGGAAGTGGTGCGAGATGTTTTTCCCTTATGTATGAGGTTAGACGACCATTGTTTCTTTGCAGACGAGTTGCCGTCTATTGCAGCCCCAATGTTGGTATTGCATGCTGATTCGTGACGCTATATTGTGTATTATGATGATTCTTGTGTTGGTCTTATCACAGTGTTTGGGCAGAATGGTAGGGCGATGGCTTATGCTTGCGACGGTCTCATTCCTATGAGTGAGGATTATTTTGTTCGCAATTTGGAGTTTGGTATTTGTTTCTGCAGAAGTGAGGTATTGGACTATGAATACTTAGGCTTTAGTTTATAGAGTTGCGAGAGTGGGTATTTTTGATCTTAGTAGAGTTCTCGCTTATGTTGTTGTGCGGTCATCTTTGTTTGAGCGCATTAAGGATTTCTGGTATGATGGTTTCTATTTGCTCGCCCTAAGGAACACAGTGTGTGAGGTAGTTCTAAGGAGGTGGTCCTTAGTGTGGATGGTGTGTTGCGACTTTCAGGTTGGATTTGCATTTTCGGTGTTGATAATTCGAGGGAGATGATCTTTGAGAGGCTCGTGGTTGTGATATTCTATATCCAGGTATTATACAGAGGTATAATAATTCGAGGCAACATTATTGGGCAAGTTTCATGGTGTTTGATTGTCAACAGGTAGAGAATGAGTAGTAGAGACTGAGTGGTTTACTTCGGAAGATGGCTACACTGATGTGGACTTGAGGGCATATGATTATGGATTTTGTGGTAGGGTTGCCACAGATTTTGAGGAAGTTTGATGCTATTGGGTTCATTATGGACAGTTGAGGGCATTTCATATTAGTGGTGATTTCTCACATTTTGAGAGTTTGAAGCTGATGAGAAGGGGTTTTCTTGATCTACTACGGGATTATGAATGTTCGATTATCATCTTGGTGTGCATACTATCTTGAGTTAGAATGTGTTGGAAGAACTTCCTATTTTTTAGTGATGGAATGGAATAGATTTTTATAGCTTGTGGACGAGTGTGGACTTGGGAGCAGTCACTGATTACATAGCATTGTACCATGACGGATCATAGAGAGATCTTGATATTAGGTAACACAAATGGGCTATCTCCTATGAGGAAGCTAGGGGTTGCATGATTTCTTATGAGGTTACTATACAAAATTTTACGTTCTATACAACAGAGTGTGTATACTATAATGTGGGTTCAGATCGCTTGAGAAAGATGGCACAATTGTCACAAGATTAAGTGTGCTTTTGGGCTGATGAATTGGGATGAATTATGGTTGGAGAAACATGAGCTTATAAGAAATTTACTTGAGTAGCAGTATGGGATCATGGTAGTTAAAGAGGAGCGATCATTATGAGTTCTTGGGTTATGTGATTGTGGCTTGTAGCTAAATTGGGGAGTCTACCCTTGACGATTGGGTCACCTGGTCAAGTGTTGTTATAGATTCTGGACTAAGGAACATGGATATTGTGATGACGCAATTGAGTATCCTCACTAAAAAGATTTATGAGTCGGGCCAAAAGTAGGTGCACATAGTTGATACGACCCAACCATATGTGTGCTCGTGGAGTGGTGAAAGTGACAATCAAAAATATCAAGAGAACATGAACTATGTGGGTAACTATGGAGGCCAGAGGCAATGTGGTCAGAATTGGGGGCAGCAGAATCAGCAGTATAGACCAGCACAGCAGCAGTGCAATAACAACAACAATCCTGGAGTTATGAAAGGAATATCATGAGTTCTGACAACATGGGAAATATCTGATGTTTAAGAGAATGGTAGCACTATTTTGTATCGCCTGGAAATGGTGTGTTTCTTAGAAGATGCATTTTGTATTGATTGTGGATGATTGATTAATACTACAGGAATTGCGTGGTTGGTAGCCATTGGTGTTCAGATTTTGCCATTTGGTGCGGGAGGTTATGGGGTATCTCCCATGGGGCGATTGTGTATGTCTGACGTGTCAGTCATTTGAGAGAGAAAGAGTTAGAGATAATATATAGATATTTTGGTACACTCGCAGTTTAGAGATTTTATTTCTGAGAGATGGATTATACCTCTGGCTGCGGACTGTGGAAGTTCCTTCAGGAATTGACAGCTAATTATAAGTATCATGGTTAAAGTCACCGTGGACTTTTGGATGGCTATTGACTTATCTTGGAATGACTGGAATCGGTTTGGAGGCCCATTGGTAGAATTAATGAGAATGTATGTTCTACAGTAGATTTGATTCGCTCTTTCAGTGCATCATTTTCTACGGGTGTGTCAACGCGCGGAATTGATGTTACTCATGCCTTGATCTGTTTCATTACTTCCTTATGCTATAATGAGTTGTGAGACTACTTGATTATTCACACACATGTCGTGGTTCTGTTTAGGTCTTGTGGCTATATTTGAGCAAGATGGTTCTTGAGATGTTGATTTTCTTATTGAACCTTAGTTGTGCTTGGCCTTTTATTTTAGCGTGTTATGCTATCCGTCTTCTCACGGTTGTGTTTATGCACTTTACGTGCTTTCTGTTGTTACACATGTGTTTAGTGAGTATGAGCATTATGATTCGGTGGGTATTCCCATGTAGATTGGTATATGTGGATCGGGCTGCACGACGCAACGGGGTTATGTTGGATATGATTCCTTGTGCTCGTTTTGTGTGTTTTTATTTTTCCCTTATGGGATGGATTCATAGCATTGTGCACTTATTGTAATATATGTTAAAGCATGGCGGATGGTTTCCTTTTTGGTTCTCTTTTCATTATTAATCATATTCGACCAATTGCTTGTTGGCGCATGAATCATGCGTATGAGGTACTTGATTATATTTGTTGAGGCCTGTCAGTTGAGTATCTTGTATTAGGTGAGACGAGATTATTGGACCTAGAATTAGTATGATCGGATTGTATTATGTATGTTTGGAAGTAGAATTGTCACTAATCAGCTTAGAATTTGATAATGGTTCTTGTCGAGTGAGAGAAATCCATGACTTATGGATTTGATGTGTGGCTATGAGTTTCTATATGTTTCTTTCATCATTTGCAGTATTGCGAGGTTTGGAATAGGTTTCATGTGCCATGAGGTAGATTGCCGGTATCAGGTTTGGTAATGAGCAACTATTGTAGTTGAAAGATATTGCTACGAGCATATGAGTTATGCTGTACATCGTGTGGTTACATCTTAGAAGTATAATTATGCTTTGATACAACGGGTTGAGATTGATACAATGTATATATATAAGAACCAGATATTGAGGGAGCTCTAGAAGTTAGAATTTGGTTATAAGGATTGCAAGCTAAGGTTAAAGGATGGATTTTCAGTCAGGATTGTGTTGATGGGATCATATGGAATGAAGTGACGTAAGATCACCCATGTATATGTGTATGATGAGTCCTAAAGTGATTTTGGCGACTTGGGCATGACTCTTGGCACGTTCGAGGATGAACATATGTTGAAGTTGGGGAGAAGCTAACAAACTATCCGATTGTTTTGAGTGTTAGCATTTTGTTCGGTGGTTTGTGGCCTTTATAAGCTTCATATGGTGCATTATGACTTACGTGTATGGTTAGTTTTGATTTTCAACATGTTCAGAGTTGATTTAGAAGAATAATTCTCAATTAGGAGGCTTTAAGTTGGAAGAGTTGACCAAGGTTTGAGTTTTGATCAAACGGCCCCGTAATCAAGATTTTATGGTTTTAATAAGTTTGTATGGTGATTTTGGACTTGGGCATATGTTCGGATTTGAATTTGGATGTTCCCAAAAGGTTTTGGCCTTATTTGTCAAAAGTTGGCAATTTGAAGAACTAGAGAATTCACAAGTTTGATCGGGAGTTGACTTTGATTGTATCGAGTTTGAATTGTTGTTCCAAAAGTTGGAATAGGTTCATTTTCTCATTTGGGACTTATGTTCAAAGTTTGATTGGAATCCGAATTGGTTAGGCGTGAATCAGACGCTTGGTCGCAAGTTGGAAGTTCTTGAAGTTAAGAGAGTGAATATGATCTTCGGTTACTGGTTTTGATGTTATATATGGTCTTTAGAGCCTTTGGATAAGTTTGGATAATGTATTTGGACTTGTTGGCATGATTGGATGGGGTCCCGTGGGGACTCAGGTGTGATTCAGGGTGGTTTCAGACCATTTTGGTTGTGTTGCATTGCTGATTTCAGGTACTTTTCTCATGTGCTTCGCGTTCGTGATCAATGTGTCGCCTTCGCGATCAGTATTTCATGTTCGCGATTAGTGTGTCATTTTCGCGATCAGTATGTCATGTTCACGATCCGTGTGTCGTGTTCGCGATGAAGGTTTTCGGTGCTGGGTTATTTTGTTCTTCACAAACGTGGGCGTGAGGCCGTGTTTGCGTAGTGTACAGTTGGGGCAGACTATTTAAGTTGCTATTTTTGTGACTTTGCCCATTATTTCATATTTTGAGCCCTAGTCTTCGAGAGGAGGAGAGTTTGAAGAGCAATTTCACTACTACATTGGAGGCAAGCAATTTTCACTTGGATTTGGATTTATATCTTGATTACCCATGGATTTCTACACCTAAAACTTGAAATTCTGAAAGGAAATTAGGGATTATTTTAATACTTTAAGATAGTGTATTTTGGGGAATTGAGTAACGATTTGGACTCACTTTTGGAAACTAATTACATATTTGGACTCGGCAGGTTATGGGTTATCAGATTTTGGTATTGGTTTCGAATTTTAGGCAAGTGGGCCCAGGTTTTGTTGACTTTTGGGAAGTTTTTCAAAGATCTAAGCTTTATGGATTGGTATCGCTTCCTATCGCATTGATGACTTCCTTGGATGATGTTTGTCTTGGACTAGTGCGATTGGAGATCTAGATCGAGGTTGTGACCCGATTCGAGGTTGAAGACAAGTCCAGATGAGGTAAGTATCTTGCCTAAGCTTGGTTTAAGGTTATTTTTCTTCACTGGTGGTGATATTTGTTATATGTTGGGGTGATGTATATGCTAAGTGATGAGCATATATGTGTGCACTGTGGTTATTCATGATCCGGGTAGTTCTTAAGCTATTACATGCCTTATTTTGCTATCATGCTTCTTTGATCTCGTGTTCTCTCCACTCGTATGACTATATGAGCTATTATTCATGCTAGAAATTATGTCTAGTCTATGTGTCTATTTGAAACATGATAGGGATATTTTTGTAATTTTGAGTTATTTGCCTTAATTGTAGTCTTATCTTTCAGTCATGATATCATATCCGCATGTTATATCTCTGTCTCCGTGCACTTTTTATATGTTATCTCACTTGTTGTTGGTGTCCTTATTTGTATGACACGAGTTTGAGCTGAGTTGTGCTACATTGGTATATTCCGTGCGATATTTTGATTTTGGTACTATAAGATGTGGTTATATTCAGACTTGTGCAGATTGATGATTGTTCTTGGGCCATAGAGCCATGGTGATATTGACATTGAGGTGACGCATACGCCAGGCCTCATTTCGGGCTGAGTGGTATTGATAGTGAGGTGACATGTGCACCAAACAATTTGGGCTATGTTATAATGATCATTGACTTTGATCAAATCAGCACTTGGGCTAACATCCGCCTTTCCAGAGTCAGGTGATAACCCATGGTCTTTGGGCCCAGTGAGTGAAGGCACACGTTATGTGCTGGATGAGAAACTTATATCAGGCACCCGTACAGTGCTAAGAGTGTGTATATATGTGTGTGAGGATGTATGGGCATCTTTCCAGGCACAATGAGAGTGTTGAGACTATGACCGAGGGGCACTGTGTGCTAGGCACTTTTAATGTGCTGAGATTCTGTATTTTCGATATTTAAGCTCTGATTCTTTATTGATTTGGCATGTATAACTGACATGCATGCATATAGTGGTATTATTCCTCATGCTAATTGGTACTTGATGTCTCCACTTGATGTTTAGAGCTTGATATTACAGTTTTATCTTGTTAAATACTTGTCTAAATGGATTATGTGGAAGTTGATGCCTTGACTGTTATATCTGAAAAGCATGTCTAGTCATCGTCCTGTTGTGTTAAGCTGAGCCTATTATTGTTTGAGCTGCTTTTCCTTATATGCTATTATTCTGCTATTATTGACAACACGGGGTTGGTTGTACTCATATTGTACTCTGCACTTTGTGTGCAGGTCCATTTGTTACTGATAGCGGTGGTCTCTAGTGAGTTGTATTCGGGTTAGCTTGGAGATTTTGAGGTAGCACCGCTGTTATGTTCGCATGCCTTTGGAGTCCACTCTATTATCTTATGTTCATATTGTTCAGTCTTCTAGACAGTATTGTATTTTTTCCAAGACTTTGTATTTAGTATTCCATAGAGCTCATGCACTCAGTGACACTAGATTTTGGTGTTGGATTCATATGTATTAACATTATAACTTTAGTTATTTATACTATTCCGCTTTTAAGACTATTTATTATTATTATTGAAGTTTATTTCAACATATTTATTATTGTCTTGCCTAGCATGTGGTGTTAGGCAGCATCACGGCTCCGGTGTTTGGGTCGTGACACTTCATTTTCATTATTTTCAGGTACCTGGACCTCTCCTGAGGTTTTATCATTTGTAGTATCTCAGGGCTCTTCTTGAGGCACTGCCTCAATATTATGATCATCTTGATAATTTGCTCCTTCCCTCCTTCGCGGATTTTTATCTTTAGAACCGATTGATCTACCATGTTTCAAGCGTGGCTTAGACTCATTTGCATTATTTTTTTCTTACGAGGAAAACAACTCGAATAGGAGCATTAACAACAGGAATATGTGGCTTAGTCACCCTTGGCAGGTAAGTGAATGTATCTGGTAGTTTATTTAAAATATTTTGCAGATAAATTATCTTTTGAACCTCTTATTCACAGTGATGTGTTTGAGGATCTAAATGAGATAACGGCAATGCAATCCAATCTATCTCCTTTTCCAGTTGCTTGTTGTCTCCCCATAATATTGGGTATATTGATTCGGCAAAATGTCAATCCACAAATATTTCCATAAATAAATCTCTAGTCACATATTTCAAATATTTTATAATATAAAAAGATTCATACACAACATATATCCCAACCTTCTTTGGGGACCTATCTTTGTGCATTGTTGTGGAGCAATTGGAACATATACCGCACAACCAAAAAGTCTAAGATGGAAAATATTTGGTTCCTGACCAAAAGTCAATTGTGATATGGAGATTTTATGATACCTTGTGGGCCTGATCCGCATAAGTGCTGCTGCATGCAAAATAGCATGACGCCATACTAAAATGGAAAGTTTAGTTCTCGTAAGCATTGGTCTAACAATTAATTGGAGGCGTTTTATCAATAATTCTGATAGACCATTTTGAGTATGAACATGAGCAACCAGATGCTCAATTATTATCCCAGTTGATATACAATAATTATTGAAAGCTTGGGATGTAAATTCACCAGCATTATCAAGACGAATTGTCTTAATTGCATATCTGGAAATTGTGCTCTTCATCTTATTATCTGAGATAACAACCTCCCAAATGTCAAATTGCGAATTGATAATAAGCACACATGTTAACATATAATAGATGCATCTATTAAAACTATATAATACTTAAATGGTTATAATGACCCGGCCAACCATTTTGAGTTTTAGCATTTTGTTCGGTGGTTTGAGACTTTGGTAGATTCATATGATGGATTATGAATTGCACGTGTAGTTGGATTTAAATTTCGAGAGGCTCAGAGTTGATTTGGAAGAGTGATTCTCAATCAGGAAGCTTTAAGTTGGAAGAGTTGACCAATGTTTGACTTTTGAGTAAACAACCTCGGAATCGAGATTTGATGGTTTCAATAGGTTCATATGGTAATTTTGGACTTAGGTGCATGTTCAAATTTTGATTTGGATGTTCCTAGAAGGTTTTGGCTCTATTTGTCGAAAGTTGACAATTTGAAAAATTGGAGAATTCATATGTTTGACCAGCGAGTTAACTTCGGTGTTATCAGACTCCTATTGTGCCTTTGGTACCTTGGATAGGTGTATTGAGATTATTTGAACTTGTGTGTAAAGTTTGGTTGTGATCCGAAATGTCTAAGTGTGGTTCAGACGCATTCGACGAAGTTGGAATATTTGAAAGATAAGAGAAGGATCTTGATCTTCGATCCATAGTTTTGATGTTATTTGTAGTGTTTCAAGCCTTTAGATAAGTTTGGATAATATATTTTGGCTTGTTGGTATGATTGGATGGGGTCCCGAGAGGCTCGGGTGTGATTCAGGGTGGTGTCAGACCATTTCGGTCGTGTTCGCGAGGAAGCTCTCGCATTCGTGTAGAAGATGTGGACTGAAGGAGCTTTGTTCTTCGCGTTCACGGCGGACTGTGCTCGCAGAGTGTTGGGCAGGTTGGTTCATCGCGTTCGCGTGAGGTGCTCGGGTTTGCGAAAGTGTACAGGCAGGCGTGACGTTGGCTTTCATGTTTGTGTAAGTAGGATTGCATTCGTACTACATTGGAGTTCTTGGTCATCGAATTCACCACTGTAGCTTAACGTTCGTGAAGAGGGGGCAGTGTGGCAGGTCGCGTTTGTGCTTTCGCGATCGCAGGGGGCCCTTTCATGATCGCGAGGGTACCCCTGGGTAGTCTTATTTAAGTGCTTATGGATTTTGACTCATTCTTTCATATATTGAGCCCTAGACTTGGAGAAGGGCGATTTCGCTAGGAAATGTTCATACAAGGGAAAGGGGTAAGTGATTTCTACTCATTTTAGGTATTATTTCAAGAATATACATGAATTCTTAACACCCAAAATATAGAATTTTGGGATGGAATTTGGGATTTTGCTTACACTTTAAGAGAGTGTAGTTTGGAGATTTTTGTACCGATTTGGACTCGGTTTTGAAAACTAATTATATTTTTGGATTGAGTAGGTTATGGGTCATCGAATTTTGGTATTGGTTCCAATTACAGTAACTCAAGCCCAGGTTGACTTTTGTTGACTTTTCTAATATTCATCTAAGATCGAAGCTTTATGAATTAGGATCGATTCCTATGGCATTGGTTGACTTACTTGGATGATGTTTAGCTAGATTGGAGCAAGTTATAGGTGATTTCCCAAGGAAATACAATTTTGGACCTTTGAACTAGCCCGAATGAGGTAAGTGTCTTGCCTATCTTTAGTTGAGGAAGTTGTTCCTACTAATTGATAATGTTTGCTACATGCAGGGGTAATGTATATATGAGGTGATGAGCGTATAAACACGTGCCATGGATATTTATGCTCGGGGCAGATTCTAGATTATTTTATTCATTGTTTGGTTGTGTGTTCTACTCGATTCTATGTTTTACTCAATTGATTGACTCCGTGAAACACAATAAACCATGCTAGAGTCAATGTTGAGGCTAATGATTCCCTATTTTGAGCATGATGAACTATTATTGAGATTGTTTTTATACTTGCTTTTGACGTAGTCACACGTATGTTTTGAAAAAATATCTTTGTATTCTTGTGCTATGCCTTAAATTGATGTATGCCCACATAAGTTTCCTTACCCATGTTAAAGTATATGAAACAAATTTTAATGTTTATTTGGGCATGCTGGATATTTGGATGATGTATTATATATTAGGTATGTGGTCATACGTACATATAGGCATACATTCTACCTAGAAATCATCCCTTGTATACATGCACAAATCCATGCATGGTTATTTCTTTGTCCATGTGCATTGTATATGCTTATAATTCATTCATATGCATACACTACATATGGTTCTCGGATATGGACTGAGGTTATGGCACAGCGTTTTTGCGATACAGATATTATGATATTATTATTGATTTGGAATGTGGTTTCTACCGTGCATATATTATGACATTGTTATTGACATGGCACGAGGTTTCTGTCATGCGGATATTGTGATATTGTTATTGATTTGGCACGAGGTCTTTGCCATGCAGAATGTGATGTTATATTGATTTGGCACAAGGTCTTTGCCGTGCGGACTATGATGTGATATTGATTTGGAACGAGGTATTTACCATGCGGTTGATATGATTATGGTGTTGATACTCAATTTTGCCCTCATGCTTATAATGTATTTTTGTATTTCTACATGCTTCTTAAAATCTTATTTTGTTTTATACTTTTGTCAAATTGTTATTACAAGAGTTTCATACAATGATTTTACCTCATTTTATAAGCTTTCAAAATCAATTTTGGAATTATATTCATCAATTACTCCTTTAAAATTATTTCTAAGCGATTAACCGTATTAATTAATCATCTACATTTTAAGAATATTTTATAGTATGTGACGTAATCTTTATATAATTGTATTTGCATTTTACACTATTTACACATTATTTATAATAATAGCCTATATTCTACAAATAATTGTATTTGTTGCATTATTTAGGTCAAAATAGCATTTTATGAACAATCTTTAGTCACTATTTCAAAAGTATTAAATTGCATAAATATCATTTTTATATATTTATTAGCTATTTTATTAATTTACTTTCCTTTAATTTTTACTTGGTTTTATTCCAGCCCATTAAGTCAAAATCCGGACCCAAATGGCCCAAAGATCCCAGACCCTTAGCCTAATGGCCACTGACCCAAACCAAATGACCCCTTAGTAAAACTCGGCCGGGACCTGTCTAAACGACCCGCCCCGCCTCTCTTTAAATCTTGGCTGTTGATCGCAGATGATCAATGACCTATAAACAACCCCTCTATTTTAATTACCCAGAACTTCTAACCAAAATCCCATTTCCCTCGTCTCCGCTGCCGTCACATGCTTCATCTTCCCCCTCTCTCTCCTGTGAATCCCTAGCCACCTTATCCCTAAAACTTCTCTGAATCCTGCCACGACATGGATTCACTCCATGATTCACTTACCTTATTCGTGATATTTCGCTATTATGTACGCATTCGTGGTGTTACTTGACTTCGATTTTGAGAATATTTGGACGATATTCCTTCTATATACACTCAACAAGGAACGAGTTTTGCGTCCCTAACACGATTTACAGCCGTTGGACCCAACTAGGGTTTGAAATTTTTCCATCTCCTATACCGGCTCTGTCACTGATACATGTAATTTTTCTTTCCTTATTTGTGTTTAATTGATTGTTTCCCATGTTGGTTTGTTCGATTGAACATTATATAAACCCCTTCCCCCAATTCCCGTAGACGAACCGAGATCACTACTGTGTCTCTCACTTACATTTGCTCTGTTCTGCTCTGAAACTATTGTGTCTAATTAGTAGTGGTTGGCTGAAAGCCAAGGCCACCTTGGTGTTGTCAATGACCTCCTCTGGTGCAAGCACTGCTCGGAGCCCATCTCGAGGCTCTCGTGAACTCTGAAGCACTTGATATTTGGGGTTTCACTGTCCTCTCTCAATTGCTGTTACTGAATCATTGCTGCGATTCTAAGTGTTACACCCCATATTTTCGTACGTGAGAATACATCATAAGTCAATTGATGTAAGCTCAGAAATGAGATCATTGAAGTATAGTATCGTCGCTAGGTGGATCAGGCAAATCACTTCAAATGTTCCCCGATGAGATGTGAGCCCTAGTGACAATGTATTACGTAAGAGGTTTCAAGTTATCAATGGTAGATTATTGATCAAAATTAAGGTGAATCAATAATGGATGGATAAAAGTTACAAAGTATGAGATGAGATTAGGTCGTCATTCTTAAGATGAACAGTAATGAAGACGAACTAAAGGATTTAGATTTATACATATAGGATAAGAAGTGAGAGAGTAACCTGGAGTTGGGTAGAAGACCCCGATAATAATAAACTGAAGTAAGAGTTATGGTATAATATGACCTAACTAGATTTAGTAAAGACATAAGCATAGATAACTGAGGCTTTGAAACAAGATATAGCAATAGTCGTAATTTTGACAAAGTACCGAGCGAACAACTTCAGTACACCTATAGATTCCAGAGGGATAATTTGTCATAGTTCTGTATATGTTCTCAAAGTAAGGCCACGATATTGGCTAAAAGTTGGAGGAAAAAGGAGAGAAGAGTCGTGCATAAAAGGACAGAGTCATACAGGCTGCATCATCGAAGGTAGCAACAGTGACGAGATTGGATGGATTCCGACCACAAGTCATGGTGTGAGAAAGAGGCCTAAAGGGAAAAATGCCCTGGCCTTTGAATTAATTCACAACACAGTTGCCTAGATGACAAGGACAATATCAAAGTATTCATAAAAGCTATAGGTTATGAGACTGATAGGCGCATCAGTCAATATTCGAGGAAGAATGTTCCAAAGGAGGGGGGGGGGGGAATGATGTTACACTCCATATTTTCGTACGTGAGAATACGCCATAAGTCAATTGATATAAGCTCAGAAATGAGATCATCTTTGAAAGTACATAAAGTAAGTTAATCATATTATCTTGTAGGTTACAAATATTTAAGATCATGGATAACAAGTACCACGAGGGTTGAAAGGTTTAGAAGCTAAATAAATTGAAGAAAATAAGTTTCGTCGAATGTCGACAAGTTGGTAATGTTATAACATGTAGTTTTAGGGTGATACTAGGTTTCTTAACATGATAAGGAGGTTATTTTATGAGTTATTTTATTCGTATGATAGTAGTGTGTTACATTTTTAAGTCAAGCGAGTTGTGGAACAAAAATTGGCAAAAGTCATGACAAGTTACATTCATAAATGTGCTGAACATTAGGTCAAATGTAGCGGAGCTTTTCTTCCAATATACTTTTAATTACAGGATGATCCACATATCAAATTGAATATCTAAGATTTGAATTTCTAACTCATTCAATCTTTTGTCGATACGACATCGGAGTAGAGAGATATTTGTAGTTTCGTGAGACTGCGCAGACTGCATACGTAACAAGTAGGTGTGTCACTGAAGCTTTTTGAGCAATACATTTTGTGTGCTATATTAGGTCTTTTTGGGACATATTATATACCAAATTGAAGGTAATGAAATGTAGTTTCCAACTCTCTTAACCGTTCATTCATACGATATCCGGATAAAAAGATATAAGCGTCGGAAGAAGGGCCAATGCTAGGGTGCCAAGCTAGCACCTCTTTGACTTTTCAAAAGTTGATATATATATATATATATATAGGTTTTAAATCGTCGTTCTCTTCATTTTTCATACAAAACGACCAGAGAACCCCCATAAACTTACTCTTAATCTCTCTATAAGGGTTTCAAAGAAGATTAACATCCCGAGTACGAAATCAATAGGCGATAGCATTAGAACGATCCCTACGACGTAAGTATCGCTTTACCACCTCTCTTTTCCTTTGTAGTTTGAGTTATGGAAGGTACTTTATAGTTAAGAAAATATCTACTTTCTGTATTTAAGCTTTTAAATATCAAGGAGGTTGATAAATTCGTTTCCTAATAGTTAGAACTCATGGGGCGGTGATCGTAAGCCGTGAGTTCGATTTATTTCACTTTTAGTGGACTATTTTGTAGTCCACTCGTGTTGGCCTATTGTTCTGCTGATTTATGGAGTTTGGAAGGATGAAGGGCATGGAGAAACACCACATGTGGTAGGGTAGTAGGTTGGTCGCTCGTCGTTGCAGTTTTAGGCTAATTGATAACTTGTTGATTGGGTGTGTTATGGTATATTTGGGGTTTTTGTTATATTGAAGGTCCCGAATTGTAGTTGGGTTGTTTTTGAGTTGTTGATGCATTGTGTTTTTATCACACCTATAGTAGGCTAGAGGGAGCAGTAAAATCAGGGGAAATGCTGTCCATTTTATTTTAGAATCGAGTTATCGTTTGAGATACGTGATATACTAGAGCCATCTAAGTTGTACATGTATTTCTTTCGCGCTAGTTGTCGTAAGTTTGTTGTTCAGTTGCATTTGCAACTTGAGGTATGTTAAGGCTATCCCTTATTTTCTTTTGGCATGATCCATATGATACAAGCGAAACGAGCAAACGCAGAACTTTCACAAATAACTCTACTCTTAGAAGTACTAGGGGTGTCTATGTTCTTGATTCTCCATGTGTCCTATTATTATATCGTCTGTTTATGGGTCTCAAAAAATACGTAAGTGGATAAAGTTTGTCTGAAGGCATATTGATCTTATGACATTCCGAGATATCTTATTGACTTACTTCATTATGCATTGCATGTATTTATACATGTACATTGACCCATGATCGGATGGCGTTATATAGGCATATATTATATGTATATGGCGTATGTGAAAAGGTTACAGAGTTATTTATGCACCACCACCTGATCAATGGGTATATGTTGATGATTTCGCCAATAGAGGCCGAGATGATATGATGAGATGCCCTCAGAGGCTTGAAGATATTATGTACACATATACCTATGCATGATATGACATTTATATGCATATGCATGACATTATAAATGTTTTACAATTCACAGAGCTATTCAAACTTACAGGTTAAGTTCTTTACTCCATGTTTCTTTCATGTCTTTATATACTGCTTTCATGCCTTACATACTCGGTACTTTATTTGTACTGACATCCCTTTTACCTGGGGGCGCTACGTTTCACACTCGTAGACCCCGATAGGCAGGTTGACAGTCCTCCTAGTAGGCTATCAGCTCAGCGGAATGTGATGGTGCTCTCCACTTGCTCCAGAGTTGCCTATTTGGTCAGTATGCTTTTGACATGTATAGATCGGTATGGAGGGGACCTATCCCAACATTTATGGCATTTATGTACTCTTAGAGGCTTGTAGATAGAGGTCATGTATATGGATACTTGTATGGCCTTGTCGGCCTATGGTTTGTGTGTACAAATGATATGTCGGCCATATAAGCTTGTATGTCACATGTATAAATTTGTATATCATGTTGGGTCGTCATGTCTAGTATTTTCTTATGTTTTATTTTGGTTATCTCATGACGGACCTTCTGGCCCACTTACCCATGACGGTATGATAAGAAAGATATGTTATGTTGGTACTCGGTTGAGTAAGGCACCAGGTGCCCATCGCGGCCCTGCGGTTTAGGTCCTGACACTAAGTTTCTCACTCTTTTTTTCATGTGTCTTTGCAATTGGTTAGTGTTCTCAACTTTTACAATTTGAATTACTTCCCTCTTATATGATCATGCCTATGTGAATTATGTGTGCCACCATTGTTTGAGTCCTCATGACTCAGTTTTCCTACTATTTGTGTATTTCCAGCATTATATTGTTCTTACATGTTTCACTATGATTTCATGGTTCGAGTGATATTTTGCAGTTCTTTGCCTACTAGTTTCAAACCTACTTAAGCCCCAATATCTATAGTTTAGTTTTATCATGTGCAATGACTGGAATGAACCACGACCTTCTCAGAATTGGGTACCTGCCTGTTAATTTGGTTTAACCTAACTTTGTGTGATTTTCATAGTTGTGCCTTGCTTAGATTTTTGTGTTGAAACCTTCTTGTAGAAACTAACATCTTCTCAGAATTGTTTCCAGAACATGCTTGTTGTAGAGTTTCTGTTACAACCCATGTTTTCGTACGTACGAGTCATCTTAAGTCAATTGATGTAAGCTCAAAAA